>JAVIWB010005406.1:0-74546 GCA_031893035.1 Dermolepida albohirtum
CAACGGGTCGATTAAGAATATGAAGTAAGATGAAAGTGCAAGAACTGTTAGGATTCCCGAGAATGTGGAGGCTCTACAAATAACGACTACCAGAGGCTCTCGAAGATCTGCCAGGAGCTACAGCATTGCTCTCGGAAGTGGGACTCAATACGAAAAATTTTGCATGACTTAAGGCTTGATTACATTGAGCGAGTTTAGAAGCGGGTGTGTTAGCTAGTACGGTAGTGATGATGACACACAAAACATTCCACTCGTTCAGTAGCCAACTGATCTGCCAGGAGCTACAGCGTTTCTCGGAATTGGGACTCAATAAGGAAAATTTTGCATAACTTAAGGCTCGATTACATTGAGTAGCTACTTGCTGATGAGTTCAGAAGCGGATGACTCAGCTAATACAATAGTGACGATGACACAAAACTTTCCACTTGCTCAGTAGCCAATTAGCTAGCGAGTTTAAGCCCCGCGTGTTGTGAATATATTGTTTTTCTTTCATTTGCTCAACTTTTCTTGGATACTCGCAGGTAGATTTCTAGAAACTGTGATGACACACGGCTACTTTACTAGCAGCTAACAAGCCCATACGCCAGCGTGAGGCGAGTACAGTAGCCCGGCTTTCGACTTTTCTCGCAGACTGTTTACATGATTACATTGGACTAGCAGCTAGTGAATTCGCCGACTAGTAGTTAGTAAACTCGTTCAATGTAATCGAGCCTTTAGACCGTCTGAAATGCATATAGTCCATGCTCTGAATCCTGGAGATTATCCTATCCGCATTGGTTTTTATGAGCATAACTGTTTGCAGGCGACCCACAGTTCGTCGATAGTCTGTGGACGAGCGATGAAGCTCATTTCCACCTCAGTAGTTATGTTAAAAACAATTGTCGCTATTTGGCGACTGGCAATCTTTAATAACTTCACGAACGGCCTCTCTATTCGGCTAAAGTTACAGCCGCGTGTGAAATCTTTTCGATTGGAACAACTGGCCTGTTTTTTTAAGGATGATAATGGTCATGCAGTTACAGCAACATCAGTGCGCTATGTTCAAATGCTGGACGCCTTCCTTATTCCACAACTTCAACGATTTCCTATTATAGAGTGGAGTAACTAGTCATATAGTCAGGGTGACAGTGAACCTTCTGAAAGATCTGTTTCCGAACAGCCTCATCAGTACGAAATGGCTTATTCAGTGGCGTCCACGATCGCCAGACTCGAGCTCTTGCGATTACTTTTTATAGAATATTCCAAGTCGAAGGTTTTTAAAAGTTCGTGCAATAATATCAGCGATATCAGTCAGTGATCATCATATGACGTATCAGTGAACGTATACAAAATAATGGTCGCCATCTTCATGGAGTTACATTTAAAAAATGAAACTTTTATTGGTTGTATTACTAATTTCCATTTGTGCTCTTAGCACTTATTACATTTAAAAGAATGTTTTCGTACGTTTTTTAAATAATTATAAAGAATGCGGTTTGACTGCCTCATCGTGTAGTATACATTTTAGTAATTTAATATAAAATATAGTGACAAAATCTAACTGCATCTAAACATAGTGGCTTTAGACCTTACAACTGTACCAACCAAATTCAACTAGCGTTTGTTTTAATTCTTTCATTAATTTAATGGGATTTGAAATTAAAAACGGTGATGTAAAGGACATGTATCGAGAGAGAGAGAAAAGAAAAGAAAAGAGGGGATAGACCAAAGTCAAAATGACTAAATGAAGTGAGAGAAGGTTTAAGAGCTACAGGACTTTAAAACGTGTCAGGAACAGGAAATTATAAACAGAGGACAAGCAGAGGAGTCAAATAAGGCACGGGTGAGAATTAGGCAAGATGAAGAAAGCTTCTAGAATCGACGCAATCTCGTTGGCGTGTTAAATCATTAAGCCTGCTGTCTAGTGGAATATCTATGTCCTAATGAACTATTCTAAAAATATGACAATTTATATTTGTCACCTCCCGTTATATTTTTCTTTTAATATATTTTTCAAAAACTAAAACACTGACGAAAAACTTCGCTTCTAAATACTCAAAGATTCTAAATGAGTAAGTTTCCAAAAAAGTTTAAATGTCCTCGAAATTTTAATCATTTTCAGAAGTACTCGAAATGGGAAAAAAACAATAATACAAACCATGGCCATCTTCTCCAGTAAGAATAATTTGCCCTTCTGTGTTCAACGTAGCTTCCGCAACAGTGTTCAGATCAACAACCTCCCCTTGTGCGCCACTTTCGGTGATGGTTTGTATTGTGTGAACGGGTGTGCCATCACCTTGCGAGGACTGCAATGTTGCCATACCTTGGACATGCGCCGTTGTGCCGTCCGGTAATGTTATAATTGGATTATTCGGGTCAACTTGAACAATACTGACAGATCCATCTGGATTCGTGATGGTGTGAAGAACCGCTGGTGCGTACTGCGTTGTTATCTGTAAAACGAGAACAAAATACGCGATGTATAAATTATGAAATTTAGCGTGAAATTGGGCACCATTCTCGACTACCAGGTAACAACTCAAAAGAACAAAACCAAGCTAACACACCTAAATAATATATAAACAGATAATAGAAAATAATAATAGTTGAAAAAAATTAAAAATTAATATATTAAATACTTGCAAAACCCGTCTTACACTTTCTGAACTAATAATGGACGTAATACCCTTCCATGATCGTTCGACTTTTTATATTTTCTAGAAATCTTTAGATTTTATTTTACAAATGACATCTCACAATCAACGCTGGTAATTTCTTCAAAATTCTTTGTAAAAAAAAAATATTTACGCATATTGAAGAAGCTAGAAGTATGTTAACAGCAAAATGTCAATATTGATCTAATGTTTTACACTAAGATTCGAATAAAATCAAATAAAAGAAGCTTACTTGGTACACTGATTCGTATTTTTGTATTACTTTTTAAATTTCTAATAGCAAACTAACCCGAAAACCCCACTTGAATATATAAAACAATATAATTGTACGTCTACAAGCAATTTTTTTTAATTATCCAAGAATTTATTTAAGCCATTATATTGAATTTTGTTTCAAAAGTAGCAGATGTAATGTTTATATTTTCTCAGTCATCGAGATGATATAATTTGTAATACAAATAAGCTTCCTACGTACTATTTCGAATTTATACAAATACGAAATTAGTTTTAAGAGTAGCTTTGTACAATGTTGAAAGACTTCTTCTATTTTTCCGCTAAATTCCTTCTCAACTTAAAGTGTTTGCCTCAAAGTTCTTTTAACTTCCAGATTCCTCGTCAGACACGTCATGATTTTAAACATAATCGCTTAATGTTTTCCATTCAAGACGTGGATGTCTTTCCAGAAATGGTCGAGATCCCAAAGGTATTCCTTTAAAATTTTATTTTCTTGTCAAACCACTTTGTTCTTGGCAAGAGCAAATTTGACCGATCTTCTGAAAATAATTGCTTAAGATGACATTGGTCCTTTGTCTCATTTTCTACACAAAACGTTTTAAAGTGAAATTTGAAGGAAGCGAATAAAGTGGGTAATTACGGCATATATACATTTTAATTCTGATAATTTCCAATAATCACTGCAAAACCCGTACGACACTGCAATTCGACTTTTCTCTAAGAAACAATGGGCAACATATACCAGGAAAATTAGTTCGCTTTACCTACTGTTAAAAGTACGTATGGAAAAAACAGATAGTGGGAAACGTAAGAGGGAAGCCCGAGTTAGACCTATTCCCACACAATCGCACATTAAAAAAATATAAGGTCTTACTTTCACGTAGGGCTAGAAAATTTCAACTTTTATCAAGTATAAAGTGGTAAATAGTGATTTACTTCAGTACTGTGAAACTTTGTAAAATGCGGTAAAGTGGGAATTTCTTATACAATCTTCTCGAGGGTTGCACCACATTGTCGTAGTTTCTATCGACTGCAAAAATATCTTCAGGGGCAGAAGTAAAACTCGTATCTTAATAAAAACCCATATTCGAATCAGCAAAGGATTTGTTTCTGGCGCTCTGCTTCTGTCTAGAGCACCACGCAATTTGAAGGGATAGAACATATGTGAGACTGCATCAACCCATTACTGTATTACAAGCTCCTGTCGACAAATAAGCGATGTAATATCTAAATGAATCATCTACTGAGACGATATTTCAATTACTTTCGACTGCACCAAAATTCTTGACTTCTGCGAAATTATTTATTGTCTTTCAATCAATTTGCGTTTTCTTCTTATTGCCTTAAATACAGTTTTGGTCCTGATATAAATAAACCAATGAATTAAAATCATGTCAATGATAAGAAAATATTAAAGAAGTATCAAAAACTGTGCCCTTTCGCGGCGAATACACAATGAAACCACTCTTCAAACAAGTCCCGTAAATGTATAATAGCAAATTTAAATAAAATAAAATAAAGATCTATGAAGATGACCATTCTAACAAGCAAAATTAATTCTCTATTTCATAATCTTGTTTAACTAGCACCTTTTGTTCTAGTCACTTCAGATCTGCCCTAAAAACACATGTAGATCTGATCTAAATAAATAAAACTTCGATAAAAAGAAAAAAAAATGAAATTACATACACAAACGGAAATTAAAAAAATGACCATTTACGAAATTCTAAAGCAGAAAAAATATACCTAAATAAAAATAGATTGTAAAAGATTTGTATATATATATAAAACATGACAACATCGATATTTGTTAAGTAACTACGAACATCAACGTCTGAACTATAGCCTGCAGGATCTAGGCAGACCTGCGCCGAGGAGCCCGAGATGACATCGGGTGAAGCAGCTATTATCTGTGGTGAACCATTAGCTTGGATCTGAATCTTATGAGTTGGGACCATACTTGACGAATGCATCTTTAATACACCGACAGAACTACTGACATTTGCGCTCGCCGTTGCAGCAGCGTTCGCTTTCTCGTCTTCTTCAGTAAATGCCGGCAACAGATCTTCCCTTCCGTGATATTTGTAGCAATTGATAACAATCTGCCGCAACGCATGTGTCCAAGATATCTGGAAAAGTAAAATATTGAATTCTTGCAGCCAATTTTACAGTATTAGAATGGTATAAGCATATAAAGTAATAGTTAGTCCCAAATACCGTTCAATACATGTGAATATAAGCCTCCAATCATACGACAAAATGTTAGTCATAAAAAATCGTTAAACATATTTTACAGAAGATTTTAAAAAGAAAAGAATTTTTTAAAGAACCTAGTATTTCGTGTTATTCATTGGATTTAAGAGGTTTTAACAATTATAGAAAGATACACAGGATAGACGTAAAATTATTGCCAACCACCCCCACAGTGTGTGGGATTTGCACTCCTATTACTCTGGCCATTTAAAAACTATTCTTTCAAATTTATTCTTGAAATAATTTGTTTTTTTGCAATTCCAAAGTTTCCTTTCCTGATTATATTGAGCAAAATGTTTTCTAAATCATTTTTAAACGAAGGATAATAAATTGCCGAATAATAAATGACGGACACGATGCTTTTTTAGAGGTGCTAAGTATTATAACAATGAGGAACGAACCTTCTGTTTTTCGTCTTCACTTCTTGCATCCATTCTTACATTCGCCCATGGCAATTCCTTCGGCCACCACGGTGGTCTAGTGGATTCTCGTCCCCATCCGGGTTTTCCTCTACCCGTGGAATATTTAAGCATCAGTGGAATGAAAGCTCTCAACTGCGCTTGTGTCATTTTCTCCACTGGTGTCGGAATACCATCTATAATCAAAGGTGGTAACTCGAAGAGTGTGGGATCATCTTGTACTGGGGGAGGAGCCTGATGAGCCAAAGCGTTCTCCAGCTCCTCCATGATCATGGATCTTAAGTTCTTTATGACATCTTCCAAAGGTTTAGCACCAAACACCTTGTAACTGGTGTTTGGTTTACCAGGTGTAGCGACTAATACTACGGCCTGTTGGCCGACTCTCGTCGCGAATTCGTCGATTGTTTGTCTCAATTTCCTTAACAGTCTGTTCTGTTGCCTTTTCCGTATGGATGGATTCGTTTCGAAAGAGTGAGGTCTTTTACGTTTTTTGGCGGACACAATGGCAGCCGCTGCGGCGACACCTACAGGACCTGCAGCTGCAAGTTGTGCGGTCACTTCATCACCCATAGCGGCTGTCATCAAGTCAGCCCCCTCATCATATGAACTCGGCGATGACGGACAGTTATCGTCGTCATCGTCGGATGCACCTGAAAGACCACCTGGTGAACCTACAACCATGGCTATTTGCTCACTTGACTGGCTGCCGTTAGAAGTGTTCATTATAACCCTTCACACCCTCAAAGGATGCAGGCTCACCTTTCCCTACAAAAGTAAAACAAAAATATCTATTAATACATACATTATACCAATCAAGGAGTGTAAAAGCTTACGTATTACAAACAACATTGCATATGTTCACAACTAGAACAACAATCCAATAATTATGGCTACACTTATTAAGTAAAATACACACATTTTTTGTTGTCAACTTAAATTGATAGTTGTTAAATTTGACATTGTATTTTATATTGGTTGAACAGTTATCACTCAATACAAACATTTATAATAATTTGTGTGTAAATCTGAACATGCAATGAATTTTTGTGTGGTACCATAAAATCAATAATTGATGTAAAACCCCCTTTCCCCCTTCACATCCAATTACAATATTACCATCAGATTGTGTTTATAGAGACTACTTTATTTAAAGAAGTAATACTACTAAATGCATAAACATTCGTTGGCGGACGACGAAACTCAGTCAATTTTAACTTCGTAGAAAAAATAATCCCGCGAATAAATACGCGGAATGACTTCGAGGTAGTCGGTTTCACTGGAACATGGCTTCCAAATTTAGATAACATTTTTTTCGAACATTTCACACTGGACGCTTATACAATGCATGTAGCACATGTGTACAAGTAGAATAACAAAAAAAATAACAGAATCAAGACGATTTGAGCGAATCGCGCGTCCACCAAGAGAGCTGAGCAGGCCCAGTTAAAATTATTAGTACGGCTGCGTACGCACCTGCGTGTATGTTGCACATTTAACACAAAAACATGTATGGCGCCATAGCTACCGTTTATTTCAAATGTTAAGTGCACTTTTCGCAATTAACGCGTTCCAAACAACACATTTTCACCAATAAATGTGTACCTATTCAATCAGGAAACTTTTATACGTCACATTACTAAATATCGATCGCAACAGTCGTCGTTGGTAATGTCGGACATTAATTTCGGCTCAGCCATATTATAGGAGTTTGCGCATTAAAGTGCTGACAATATAAAGTCAACATACCTGAATCATAAACTTTTTTCTACGTTAAATTCATTGCCGAATAGTTTCTTTTTATTAATATTTAGTCATATTTCACAATGAAGAACGGATAGGGTAGGACTGCAACACAGGAAAATAGAGACATTGAAATTTCTTATCAGAGCGCTATCTGTATAAGAGTAGAATGTTTTTGTATTATCCGAAAAGCTGGCATATTTTAATAGAATTATCTACTTTTATCTACTGTCGAGAGTTAAATTTGATTATGTTCTGCTTCAAATTACAATTATTTGATTGCGTTTGTTTCATTTGCGGTACAAGTATTTAAAATTTAAAAAGAGTTAAATATAACGGTCATTATATTACAGATGGCGCAGTGGTCAAATACCTCAATCGGTAAAATGTGATATCAAAAAGGGAAGAACAAAAGCCAGAACGGTAGAAGCTACGTTCAGCCAATTCTATTTATTTAGAAAGCGCTTATCAGATATTTTATTACTGAAAATGGTCGATATTATATAACTCGGCATTTTATTTACTTAATTATAAAATTCTAAATTATTTTAGAGATTAGAGGAATGAAACGATATATCAGAATATCTACTTTATTTATATTATTGTTACAATCATGATTTACTTATTGATATGTACATATACTTATATTGTTATAAATTAAATTTTTTGTCTATAGAACTTATAAAATTAAGAACACTAACAGGACAAAGTGTATTATAATCTCTGCAATGTTTATGAAGTTTCCCATACTTTTCTGCATCTTCGTATTCTGTTAAATTTTCTGTTCTTGATGTAGATGGACTAAAAATTATAAGAAGATTAATTTTACTTCAGTATAAAGGCTCAAAATACATTCAGAGAACAATCGAGAAATATTTTTTATTGTAAATTTATGTGTTCAAATACACTGCATTTATTTATTCTCTTTGTTTACATATAATCATAAAATTATGATTTTTAATAATTGTTTAAAGTCTTATCTCCACTGTTTATAAAAATTTAATATCTAATTCGTAATAAATTAATTTTAAATGTTCTACAAGGTCCAGTGCCAGCGTCCGATTTGTTTATTATTGTAAGCTTTTTTCCTGACTTAAATTTTTGGTATAGTCTTATAGAACCTTTTACATTAAATAATTTATTTGTTAAAATTGATCCTAGCTTTGCAATCTTTAATAGTTAAGTCTTAAAAATGTAATCACTTTGTTGAACGAAAATTGTATTAATTTGTTAAACAATAAATGTAGGCTTATATACAAACATTTAAAAGAAATGTTTATATTTATTTTATTTTACATGTATTGTCGAATGTTAACAATTTTTCGAACAGCCAAGGTTAAAATTCGACGTATGTACATACGAACTTAATTTGTAGAATGTTTAGTGTAAAAAAACGTTCGTTAATTTAAACAATTTTAATCAACAATCGCTTCCGATTGTTAGATAATCGTGATAAATCCGACCTCAATTTATCGTTGGACTTGGGTCGTATGTCGTAATTGTATGTATTAGTAAGTGATTGATAAAAACAGTCTCAGACAAATTTCTGTATTTCCACGGATAACCTCGAGGTCAGATTTATTTGCATACATTATCAAACTTACGTCAAAACAACATGTAAAATGTCAGCTAATACACCAGTGTGCTGGAAAGTATATTCTGAAGCTTCACATATAGCTCGCAATAAACATGGTTTGCCGGTAAATCCATGGCTATAACGTTAAAAATATCTTCTTTTTAATTAATATTTATATATTTCCAAGTGGTAATTTTCTCAAAATTTTTCTTTGACTTACGAATTAATCTTAAGTTCTATCACGTCGTAGATCTGTTTTCTAGCAATATTCATTGCTCGGGAAACAACAGGTGGATATTCAAAAGTACTCTGATTTTCTGGTAGAAGATAATTCGCTTCAAAATTGTAAGATATAAACACTTCTGGTTCAGGAATTTCTAAAGGCATAGCTATGGCTAAAAATAGCTTATAAATTTTAATCAGCTTGATTACATTTGTTACACTTTTTATTAAAATTCCCCATAGAATTTATACATACCCCCATAAACGGTCCACCATACGGAAATTTTATTTTATTCCTAATTTGTATATCTTCTGTATAACAAGGACGGAGAAAAAGTATCAAAGCTGATACAATAAAACATCTAAAATTATATATTTTAAAAGAAAATATTTTAATAATTACTTATGAAAAAAAGCAAATACCTTGAATTCATTTTAACAATGTGGAAGTATTGACTCATTGTTCGTGTACAAATGACAATAACTAATAACAAAATAGTTGAACATACTTCTTTAACTCGTTTATGCATGTGCTAATTATTAGTGTCAATTTTAACGGTAAAATATTTTGTAATTACATGTAACATACTTTTATTATAACACTATAATTAGCATAAATTTACAAATGACGAAATTTTTTACGTCAACACGCTGTAAAATTATAGTATTTATCATTTTAAAACTTTTTATCCTAAAGTTTACGA
Source organism: Dermolepida albohirtum (assembly GCA_031893035.1). Taxonomy (NCBI): domain Eukaryota; kingdom Metazoa; phylum Arthropoda; class Insecta; order Coleoptera; family Scarabaeidae; genus Dermolepida; species Dermolepida albohirtum. The sequence goes on from JAVIWB010005406.1 coordinate 9,803, forward strand.
CAAAGGATGTGTGTTTCTGGAATTTTGCTATTTTAAACGATATTTACTTCTGTATCTTCACTTTATTTGCAATATAGATTAAACTTAATCACAAACTTTGCTGATTGCATGCGAACTAGACTTGTGCTTCCAAAAACTGCCGAGTGTCAGAGTAGACAAAATGGATTTTTACTTTTCCAATTTTCTGATACACGCAGTAATTTTTGGAAGCGCAAATCTAGTTTGTATGCGATCAGCAAAATAAATAATCGATTAAAGATATATCTAGGTTGAAGGAATTTTAAATATCATTGTTGCGGAGACTTGGAAAACAGATCAGCAAAATAGATAATCGATTAAAGATATATCTAGGTTGAAGAAATTTTAAATATCACTGTCGCGGAGACTTGGGAAACAGATTCGGTTAGCCTGAATTTCTTTCCAAATAAATAATCCCTCGGTATGAAAGTACAATATTATTATTTAAATATGCATTATGTAGATTTCATGTTGGTTAGACATCATCCAAATGATCATACATCTAGAATACGAATTTTAAAACTCGTACAATTCAAATAGATTTTTGCTTTTAACTATTTCGATTATTTAGTATTAAAAAAGGAAATTAAAAATGTCACTACCTTAGATACCTTGCAATAAATCATTAACAAAGAACCGAACTTCTTTCTTAAATAAAAAAAGTTATATTTAACGTTAAAACATTTGCAACAACTTGTTTAAACGAACTTATACAGAAACATTTCGTCGGGGAGTATCTGTTTATTATTTAAAGAAATATAGCTCAATTGAATTGTTTTTGTTTGTATGCATTATTTTAGCTAATGAACCTATACATCCTGCTTACCAGCCCTTCTGTTGTATTGGAAGCAATAAGAAGCAGTCGAGTGATGTATTGAATGTTATCTGTTTATGGCATTTATTCTCTTCTTATACTGCAATACTTATATAACGCATGTTTTAACTTGATGACAATATTTGAATTTTGAAATATAAAATCGGGAAAATACGAAAATATACACATAATTTTAAATTACTTATTTATTTCAAGAATAATATTTATAAATTAATTCTTATTCTAACAATATAATTAAAAATGACAAGGAGAATCAATTAGAAAATTAAATAATATAGTAAGTGATGTTTCTTTGAATTATTTGCCATCATTTTAAAAATCTTTTTTTTTTAAATAACAATTACAATTTCTTAAGACGGAAATTAATTTCTCTTGTTAAAAGACTTGGCATGTATGCATAAAGGTAAGAGAATGTTATTCGAGTCACGTACACTACAAGGTAGATCCACGGGGATTGGATGTAGGAGGAGGGGGAAATTAAATTATGTAAGGCAAAAAGACAAAATATACAAACAAAAAAAAAATTAGATACATCTTTTGTGTCTGAAATAACACTCTTCCAACCTTGTTCATAGAGTTGATTTCCAGGGAATGTACATACATACATCCATGCAAGTAACATATTTTGTATATGTATGGGTGTAGACATACATATATGTTTATATAAGTATATATTATGTAAAGAATGCCTTAATTATTTTTTTAATAGGCCAGTGGACAATCAATGACGTGCATTCCGAATATTTGACAAAGGAACCAAAAACAAACAATTATTTAGCTTCTTCCCATGAAACGGCCTGTATATTTTTGTTTAATTTCTAAAGGGTTGTCTCTCTTCAGAGAAATATCTGTAAAATAGAAAACATACATGACTAGCCATAGCCAAAAAAGCGATCATTGGGCAGCGTTGCTTCGGGACAGGAAGAGCTGAACAGACCCACCGCCCGGGTTAGTAGAGTTAAGAAGGAAGAAGAGGCGTCCACCAGCCAAAGAGGCCAGCGAGGGAGTTATTGCATAAAATACTCAGGGTGGTCCGAGTCTTTCTCAAACCTCTTGGCCTCCTCTTGCATGCTTTCTTTTATTTTCAAAATAGCAGCCGATTCCGTTTGGTCCTGCAAGGAAAGCGACCTTTAGTGGTTAATTGTCAGTCTACAGAAGCACAAGCACCGGGCACCATATCAGTACTCACGTTTTCACCCGGTCCTCCAAAACCTGTCAGGTTATAGTCACCCATTCCACTACCGCTGTCTTCCCGTGGTGTACCGGGTCCGCCGTTTGCCGGTGAATTTTTCATTCCGTCCATTCCGTCACCATTTAAAACCGGTCCTCCCATCGAGTTCGGACCCATAGGTCCCATGGGTCCGCCTTCCGGACCCGTCGACAGAGGAAACTCTCCGGGCATACTACCACCAACTGCGGGTTTCATCAATGTGTACATATTTTCACCGCCCGAATTCGACGAATCCTGCGGACTGGGCATTATGGGAGTTCCTGGTCCAGGAGGTCCGGCTGATCCAGGCGGACCACCGTAATTTCCAGGTGACGATGACGAATAATTCATGGGCTGTAACGTATATTCGGAAATTAACATATTGCTCGGAGAAATTCATTGTTATATTTGAAGATAAAACAGATATTTCACTTGATGTTTACTTTACATCTACAATATTTACTTTAGTGTAAGATAAAGTAATAACTGAAGAGCCACAAAATTAGTTAAGTTATTGACTGTTCTAAAGTAGTGAAATTTCTGTAAATTGTTTTCAATTTCAACATACGGTTGATGTATTTGGTTGCCATTGTGGTCGACCGCCTGTCATACTCATAGGTGGCATAGGTCCAGCAGGGCCTAAACTACTATTAGGTGGTGGGCCCCTGAGTCCGGGGCCGTAAGAACCAGGCCCCAAAGGACCCATTCCTGCACCTCTAGGCGGATTCATTCTGGGGTTCATCGGACTCATACCCGGAGGTCCTGCAAACATTTTATACCATGTGCTCCTGTACTTTCTCGATTTGATTTTTCCAACGTAAAAATAGAATTGCTTCGCATATTGATTTATAAAAAGATTTCGTTTATACAGTTTAAATGAATTGATTATTTCATTTTATTTGGTAAAATTGCCAACTTGGTGAATATTTAGTCAGACTACTACTCGATCTACCAATTTTCTTATTGAAAAGAAATAATCAAGTAATTATACTGCCCACTTGAAATCGATTTCGAAAATGTAACCAGGAAATGGAAAATTATTCATCTTTTTTAGTGGCATGCCTAATAATGCGTTCACAATAAAATATTTGCGAAAACCAAGTAAAATACAATAAATTAAAGTATAACACACGAGAAGAATCCTTCCCAATCTTCAATTTGATAACGTTTCATTTAGAAGTCATGCATTTTATTTAAGGTAAATGTTATCAACATTATTTACTGCATATATAATAGGAGTTAGTAAATTGGTAAAATCAATAATGTACATGAATCTATGATAAATATACATGTACGAGAAAGCTTCGATTTTTATTGTGAAGCAAAAATATGTTCCATGTCCCTTGGTAAATTAATAAAACAATTTTAGAATACAGCGCATCTATTTTTCAGTTGAAAAAAAAAGTCCTGTCAGCCGTTATATGTGGCAAACACGAATTTTACCATTAAAGATGCACTACCATTTCTTGTAAAAGGCACATATACGTACAAACTTAGAAAAATAAATAAAATTATGAAGTTACCACATAATATTCTATCTAACATATACATACAATTTATGACTTAACTGCGTTCTTTTTTTTGTGAAAATGTGTGTGATATTTTAAAGCACTTATTCAATAACAAATGTTAAATACATGTGAAAAATGAAATTACTACAGTAGAAGAAATAAAAGTAAAGATATTGCCCAAGATTCGACGCAAGTAAATTTATTTCTTTTTCAAGAATATAACAATTAATTAAAAAAGAACTGTAGCACTCGTCAAAACGTTCCTTCCCAGTAAAGTCACAATTTTAATCAGCGCGACTGGATAGGTGTTGTAGTAAGTACGTTAAATATCGATACATACTTATTACGAACCTGGTGTGCTGACAAATGTGATCGCTCTATTGATAACACTTCCAAATTTAAGTCTTTCAAACTTCGCAGACACAAAAGGAGTGCAAAATCTAAGTTTATCACGCCTAAAGAACAATTCCTTTCGTACTATTCAAAACTGTTCATTTTACTTGCGATTGCTGCATTGAAATTGACTAATCATTAACAAAATTATATATCTCCTACAGCCTGAAGATTGAATGAAGTGCGTCCATAGCGTATTTATTTTTATTTTGGTATATCTCGCGTTTGTTTTTCTACAAGTATTTGTGGCTCTTCCTTTTCTTTTTCCAGTATTTTAAATTTAATCGCGCTATATTTTATGCCGATTTTCTAAGTGTATGTAAGATCCAACTCCATCTACCCCGTGTTATAGTAGAATTAATTTTTCCTTTGTCTTTTAAATCCCAAAGTTCTTTGTTGATAATTTTTCGAGTGTCTCGGGAGCAACTTATTGGTCTGCAAACACATCATGTACCGACGGCTGTATTCTAAACTACACGTACATTTAATACAGACGCAAGTAATACTACGAGAATTTCTTAGAAATATTTTAACGATATTTACCAATACATCATTCACATTAAGAAAGGAGCTGGGGAAAGATAGGCCTTAAAACAAACGTTTGTGATCGGTTAAAATAGAGGACGAATTTACAACGTGTTCTGTCAGAAATTTGTTTATTGTCAGTACTGCCAATAGTTTTGTTCGCTAGTAAAAATCAAAGTAAGATATTTATATTATATTTATTTAGTAGATATTTCTCCTTAGGATATTTTAACCCATCATTTTCTTCATATTACCATACAAATTTGTTGTAACTGCAACACCTTGAAACAATAAACAACAAGTTATAAGAATACTGATTGAAATATTTCAACTACCTGTCTAACAACTTGCACTGGTATATATTTGCTGGTTCTGCCAAAGGTGTAAAATTTAATGTTTTAAACACAATCTTAAGCTCTTTTTTAATAATAAATGAATGCAAAAGTAAAAAAAAACCAATAATTTTATTAGATATACATAAACGTATTCTTTTCTTTTTTAATGTTGATCTTTTTTTGTAATTATAATATTTACTCTTTTCTATTTGGAACTTCAACCATTGAATTAATAAAACATTTAATTTATTTTAACGACATTTCGGGGAGGGGCTCCCCCGTTTCCAAGCTATTTATTTTCTTCAACCTGCAATGCCTTTTACGGTTACATATTTCCAATTGCGAACAATAGCTTTTTTAATATATATAAATATTTGTGATTACTTACTACTGTTAAAAATATTTCTTTTGTTCAATATTGTAAAATTTACAAACACAAATATTTTTAAATTAACAATTTTTTTTTAATATGTACTTGCCAAAAGTCTTATTCATTGCAAATGTTTCTAGTTGATGCTTTCTAAAAGCAACATTTGATATTTTCTTTTACTTTTTATCTTATGTTAGCTATATCTGCATGTATATTTGTAAATTCCCGTTATTGTATATTATTGTATATACATGGAGATGCAGATAATTTATTTTATTATTTTTTTAAGATATTAAGTTGTTATAACTATCATTGAAATTACTAATGTCTCTTCTATCATCTATTATATTTTGTGACACCAATTTCATTGATATTTATAACTTAATATCTTACAGATATGCAGATATACATGAAATGAGATAAAAAGAAAAGAAAATAACAGATGTTGCTTTTAAAAAGCATCAACTAAAAACACTTAGAATGAATAAGTCTTTTGACATGAACACATTAAAAAAAGTTTGTTTATCTAAAAATACTTATGTGTTGAGGGTACTGGGAAAGTTTTGCAATATGACGCAACAATGAATCATAGGAAGCTGCTTGTTGCTGCATGTTGAGACATGTTCATACGTGCATAGTAGCCGCCGTGCCATGTCGATGAGCTCAGTTATTCATTAGTAGTGAGAGTGTGAAGTGCTTGCGATGGCACCGTGGTCACGAAATGAGATAAGGGCAGTTTTGCGTTATAATTTCGTGCGTGGTTAAACATAGACCAGTGCTTCAAAGAAATAACTCTTGCACGAACGAGGTGATGTTTGTCCACATCGCACAACGATATTCAGGTAGAGAATTTCAAGTGTGACCTACCAACAGATAGAGGGTACTTCAGGCCTAAAGGCACCAGCAATTTGTTCGAGTCTGCATGATCATTTGCACGCGAAGAAACTTTGTTCTCTCTGGGTGCCGCATCAACTGACTGAAGAGCAGATGATTGGACGTGTGACTTAGTGCCGGAAGATGCTAAAAAAGTTTAATAAGGGACAATCTCGGCATGTGAACAACATCGTAACAGGTGACGAAGCTTGGCTGTACTATTACGATGTGCCGACCAAAGCTCAAAACAAAGTTTGGGTCTTTGATGATGAGGTCACACCCGTAGCTGTCAGGAAATCCCGAACTGTAAAGAAGAAAATGATAGCCGTATTTTGCAAATCGAGTGAAATTGTGAAACGCGTCGTTTTGGACACACAGAAGGCAGTCACAGCTAAGTAGTATACTGACCAGTGCCTGCCTAAAGTCATTGGATCTATAAAGAACCTGCGGCCAAAGTCAAGAATGGACACCTGGTTCCTCCATCACGATAATGCCTGCACCGAATATTTGACCACGACAGGATTGCAACTTCAGGAGCATCCTCCCTACAGTCCAGATCTTGCTCCCTGCGACTTTGCACTGTTCCCGCATGTGTGCGGGTGCGAGTGTGCTTTACTCCCTAGTGAAACTTGGCAGAACTGGTTTAAGGATTGGTTTCGGAGAATGAAGAAGTGTATTGAGTGTGGTGTAAATTACTTTGAAAAAATTAAATAAACAAAGCTGTATTGCAAAACTTTCCTAGTATCCTTTGTGTGTATGTATGTATGTATATATAAATGTGATATGCAATACCTTTTACAGTTATATATTTCCAATTGTTCACAATTGGAAATACAGCCTTGGCCATATGTCTGAAGCACCCCCATAAACGTGCAATATTACCTGAACCCTAAGAACGTAATGAAAGGGGCCATTACTAATGTGTATATAATGACTGTTTACCAGGAAAATCTCAAGAAGTATACAAATATTCTGTAGTTTTAAGGTTTATTGCTGTTAGTTGATCTTTACTGTTCAATAAGTGAGGTGTATTAGAAACGATATTGTGTTATAAAATTGATTTAACCAGTTGTATTGAATATTGTGTTTTTGTATAGTGTTGTACATTGTGACAACATGCCTAGAAAACGGGAGTTAGATGTAATAGAGCGAAGTAAAGCAGTGTTATTACATACTCAAGGACTATCGCAATCAAAAATCGCGAAAATAATGAAGCGGTCGCGCTATGCCATCCAAGCGGCAATAAAACGTTTTAAAGAGACAGGTTCTTACGAAAATCGACCGAAAAGTGGACGAAAACGTATTACAACGGAGAGAGATGATCGATTTTTAACGCGACTTTCTCTGAAAAATCGTATGAAATCATCAAAAGATTTATCTGCAGAAATAAATGAGCGCCAAGGAACTTCTGTATCAGCGAGAACAGTGAGAAGACGACTGGTAGAAGTAAATATACATGGTCGTAAAGCTCGCCGCAAACCCTTATTGAGCGAGGAGCAGAAGAAAAAACGGTTGTTGTGGGCAAAAAAACACAAAAATTGGACAGTTGAGGATTGGTCCAAAATCATATGGTCCGACGAATCCAATGTAGAGGTATGATAAATTAATGCAGTTTTACTTTTGTGTTACATAAATATGATATTTTGAATGTGCTGAATAGTGAATTGGAATTTTTTGAACAGCTATTAATTTTTCTATATCTTACGTAGATTTTGCCAACACCTGGGGCTCAGTTTGTTCGTAGAAGACCGGGGGAAGCGTTTGAGCCACATTGTATTGTGCCTACAGTAAAGTATGGGGGTGGTAGCGTGATGATATGGGGATGCATGACCACTAAGGGTGTCGGCGAAGTGTACGTCTGTGAAGGCAGAATGAACAGCAGTAGGTACATCGATATGTTAGGAGAAGTACTAGAACCGTCTATTGTAAAGCTGTTCGATTCCGATGAAGAGGCCTACATTTTCCAGCAGGACAATGCACCCTGCCATAAATCCAAACGTACAATCGAGTGGTTTAGCGCAAATAACGTGCCCATATTCGAATGGCCGGCACAATCGCCGGATTTGTCGCCCATAGAAAATTTGTGGCGTATTTTAAAGAGAAATGTCGCAAAATATAGACATAAAAACAAAAACGAATTAAAAGCGAGGATATTTGAAGAATGGGAAAAGATTTCACCCGAGATATGTAGCAAATTAGTGGCTACAATGCCTAAACGGATACAAGCCGTTATCAAATGTCGCGGTGGTGCTACAAAATATTAATGTATATTATTAAATTTGCATTCAAAATGTATATACACTTGTAGTTTAATTTTTATACCTCCTAATTTCATTTTACATCCAAAACTTGAGGGTGCTTCAGACATATGGCCAAGGCTGTATGTAACTGTAAGTTATTGCAGATTGAAGAAAATAAATAACTTGAAAAAGCGGAACGCCCCCCCCCCCCAAAACGTCGTTAATATAAATTAAATTTCTTATTAACCCAATGGACAAAACTCACAATAAAAAAAGTAAAGATGTATATAAATATATGCCGTTATATATTAATAACAAATAACGGCAAAATATATGTTCTACTCATTTCGAATTGCAAAACTTATTTTGTGTAAATTGCACTCATATTATAGCGCCATTTGTTTCTTTCTTCATCAGAATGAGATATACTTTTTTTTTGTTAAGAAACAAAAACATAAACTCTCAGAATTAAAGTTTCACAAATATGTATAATAGCAATAAAACAAACTCAAAATTATGCAATAATGACTAGTCAAAAATGTCTTTACTATTATTTCCCCTACTGTCAATTAGTCCACGAAATGATAACGACTTTATTTGATTGTAAATTTACTTTTTAATAAAAGAATCTTATCAAATTAATCTTGGGGATATAATCGTTACTTTGGTTAAATAATAAAATGGTAGTACATCTTAAATAAAAATTCGCGATTTCATTCATTTAGCAACACAAGCATGCTAGCACTATACAACGTTAAAAAAGCGATACAAAGCAAATACAGTGTATGCAAAAAATAAGTGTACGAGTGGTGAAGGTGCGCAAATGCCTACCTTGCCAACCTACAAACTCTCCGCCTTCACCTGGAGACAGAAATAGATGCATTACATGAGGCATTTCATGAAAAAATGGCTTCATGCTTGTGCAATTTTCTCATTATTATTATTATTATATTATGTTTGTTATTCCATTAATAAAAACTAATTAAATGATTAATTTATAATAAATACGAAGTATCATTAGAAAAATTATTATTAATATTCAAAAATTAATTTAAAAAGTAATATAAAATAAATTAAAAATCAGATTTATCTCAGTTAAATGTTCAAGTTGCCCCTTACCTTGTCGAGATGGGTCCATATTATTAGGCATCATCGGTTGTCCAGGAGGCTTTAAAAAATAATGTAATATCTGTTTATATAACACGTATATAAGTAACTAAATACGCAAAACTATTTTTTGCAGATTATCACAAGCACATAGGGTATATATTAATAGAGTACATAAAAGAATAAGTAAATAGTTCCTATGTATAGACGTTATATATAAACTACAGCAAATTTACACTAGCGAAACTTACACCACTAAAATCACTACCGATTTGTGGCATCCTTACACCTGGCCGAGGCCCACCTGGATATCTCGCTCCAATGAAAGGCTGCGATGACATCATCTGCGTATGTGGTGGTGGAGGCTGAGAATGCGGTGAGGGCTGGCTCGAGGGATGCGTCGGTGGTGAAGGTCTCATTGTGGAATTCTGAAAACAAATGTTACGCACATATTAATCCTATAAAAAGTAAATCTCGTGTTTTGAAATACTTACAGGGAAAAATCCAGGGGGTAGGGGGCCTCCGGGCATACCGTCGTTGGGGGGAATTTGACTGAGGGGACTAGGAGCGGGTCCAGTATTCTACAATATGTAAAACTATAATTTGATTCAATAGTTTAACGGAGGCTATAGTTTAATTTTGTACATTATCTTATAGTTCCCGATAAGAATTGATAAGAAAACTTTGAAAAGCTTGGTTTTAAAAAAAATTGCAACCTTATTTCATCTAGTTAAAGATGGTACAGTAGTTTCCGAGTTCAGTTCTACTTAACGCTTGCACATCTTTCGAGTTTCAGACAGAGACGTAAGTGAAAAAAATTAAACAGTTTTAGAAAAAGAGTAGGAACAGGAACGAAAAATAAGGTGCTCTAAAAACATAATACACACTAATAGTATCAAATATAGAAACAAATGCGACAAAAGACGTTACAATAACTAGGATCCAATATGCCAAGCAAAACAAACGAATGTTATATCACACAGTAAATAAATTCTTAGAAAAATGTGAAATATCCATATGAAGAGGGATTTACATTCTTAATGAACTACGCTTTAATAAATTTGCGCCGTACACTTCAGTGCAATCGTTAGGTGAAGGCTTTGTTTTATTTACAATAGTCAAGAAATTTTCTGATCAGTGGTAAAACTGCATTGCTTGTGCTAGAAACTGCTATTACAACTTGTGAAATAAGTCAAAAGACATAGAATAAACATAGAAAAATACGAAATAAGATGGAGTAAGGAATAGATTTTTAACAGAAATGTTACCGAAGCTGCAGCTGCTTCTTGGGCGTCTGTTTTATATTTTAAATCGTTGGGATTTCACAGTACAGACTCGCTTTCATAAAATTCGATTGCATCACGATTGTTTATGACTCAATTCTAATTTCACAAAAATCTATTTACGCCAATCGTGGAAGAGTACGACCAGAAACCAGTACGATCAGAAAACGACCACCGAAAAGTCAAATACAAACGATATAGATATGTTGAAAAATAAAGACAATTACAAGGAAAAAACGAAGAGTACAAAGAATACCAAAGCGTTTCGTTTGAAACGTATTTCCTTTGTAAACATTACGTCCAATATTGTTATATATATCATCATCTTTTTCTAATACCAACTTAAAGACAATACAGGCGCGAAATTTAAATTTTAAATATGGCCAACTACAAAATTGTAGAAAACTTGAAACAGAACCAACAATAACGAATATAGGGGCACCAATTTAGATGATTTGACTACTTGATAAGAAATATAAACCCATTTATGGCAATGATTACAGAGTAAGCAAAATTTTATGATGTGTATATATACTTGACATACTTACATGTGCTATACCATTTACTCCATAGCCAGAATTTACGAAACCCTAAAACATAAACATTAATTAAGCATTTTTCATTCTTCAATGTATTCTTAAATTCTATCAATTTTATCTCAAATAAGCTGGATCTGATTTTATAAAATGAACGTCCTTTTAATCTCCATTAATGATATTAATTTCCATTGCTAAAGTAGAACTAAAATTTCGCCAGTCGTGGTAATACAAATTTTGTTATAAAATAGGTGAAATATCGAGGTTACCTCGATATATTATTAAGAGAGTTTTAAAAGCGTACAACGCTGAAAATTTTTATTTGAAAAGCTTAAACATAGAAGTAAATTTTTACGAAATTCTTTGATACTACAATTGTCCATTGAAATAAGAATATGAATTGTTCCAAATATTTAGATTCCAGCAATTGGAAACATATGTTAAACTCTTTTAAGGCTTTAATTATTGCAATAACTTAATCAGATCAAGTAACTGTAGTTTTTAAATTAATCAATTTATTTTGTAATTTATATTTAAATTATCATTTAATATTTCAATATTAAAAGCTATTTAGATTAGTAAAATTACGTATTTATAAACAAAACTCAACATACGACTTTTTATCACAAATTAATTTTATTCAAACATCCTATATGCATAAAAAAAAGAGCGCCCTCTATCAGTTATTTGACATATTCTTCCAAATACAGTTAAAATGCATACTTACAACGTTGCCGCCTACGTTTACGTATGTTCTGTATAAAAGTATTGATCGCGTATACACGTTGTTTATATGCATATCTCTCTCTCTCTATGTATGTACACATATCTGTGTATTATTGCAAATATATAGATAGGTAATACATATATTATATTTACATAGTCATGAAATGCTTTTGCTTCTGATGAATGTTCACAAGTGTCCCTTCTTTCCGGGGCGGCACAATATAAATCCCAAAAAACGCTATAAAATTAAAAAAATACTGTTTATGTACAAAAACAATTGAATCAGTCAATTAAACTCACCACCACCATGAATGCAAGAATCCTGGAGGTTCACCCAATGTTATATTCTTTTCCCATCGTATCTGTAAAAAGTGTCTAATAATTTAAGATCGTATTGAAAATATTTTTTAAGTACCTCTGATAAAAAGGTTTGTGCAGCTTTTTGTGCCCCTACGTGAAGTAAATATTCGTAAACATATAACGCCAACCTAATTCAAAAAATTAAATTAATCATTGCCAGATATTTTATTTTTGCAAAAAAAGATTGACAAAAATATATATTTTTTTTTAAACATATTTTTACACACACATTTTAAAAAATTGGAATTCAACATTATTTTCTTGTTTTGTATTAAAATTTGTATTTTTTTAAAAATAATTAGCAATACTTGTATGTTAGTCTATTCCATAATTTTTCATTCAATAATGATAGTAGACTTAAAATTTTTAATAGAAACAGCTAGTTATTAAATATAACAAAAAATGTTTTAATTTCTTTTTTGCTTACTTTTCTCTTGCTTGTGCATCAGATGGTACTGTGGATCCTTTTGCTTTCGTATACATTTTATATTAATGTAATTAATGAAAATTTAATCCAGGTTCATCTATAAAATTATTAATATAGTTCATTTACGGAGAAGTGTTCGAGCAACATGGTACACATAAACGACGGCAATAACACTCTTATATCTGAGCATGCGTTACAAGCCAAAAATCCGTTATCTTTTCTCAACAGAAGGAAATAAATCTACTTCTATGTTCGTTAGACATCACGCACAATTTATCACTAGTTTTAAATAATCTCCACTTTATTTTTATAAATAGCAAGCCAAATTACAGTAAAAAATAACACGTTTAACTACTACGTAAATCTAAGCAGATGCTCACACAACAAGAAGAACAAACTAAACTTGACAACGTTGCACCGTTTCAGATCACAGTTCGTAGGATTTACAAAATTATATTGTGTATATGGGTATTGTAGCAACCAAAAAGATTTCTCTTTTATGAATTGGCTTTTCAATAATAGATGACAGCACCTACTAAAGGTACTTTGAAAATATTCTATACACTTTTAGTTTGTTATTTTCATAAATAACATTTAAAGAAAATTAACAAAGAATACTTTAAATTCTCTAATTAATCAGTAACACATATACATTAATCAAACATTAAGTAATCGTTTCCTAATCTCATGTGAATCTATTTGAACACAATATAGTCACAACATATAAACTATCTCTATATTTATAATAGCCACAATATTAGAAATCAAACTTATAAAAACAAAATATGTGATTATTTCGTTGTGACTATTTCAAATGATTGAAGTTATGTATTTTTCACCAATAAAAATCACTATATTCACGTTTGTTTTACAATAAAAGTTTCCTGTGTCTATCGTTTTCTAGAAAGAGTGATATTTGGAATGTAGTTTCTTTTCCTTTTATGAATTTAACGTCACAGTTTTCCAATTCATAAAAAAGTTCTGGCTAGTTTTGACAGTTGCGTTTGTGTTTTTCTTTAATTGTATTCAATCAAACAATAAACAGAATAGAAATTTTAAAAAAATAATACAAAATTTTACAAATCTTTTCAGCATTATTTTTAGATTGAAATGATTTAATACCGTTACTTGTTCTTCATTTTTTTTTTGTAGTTTTTACACTCATTGGAATGTCGAAAAATAAATTAAATTTAACATTGCCTCCTGGTTCTTTGAACCAGACACCCACAGTTACTCCAACTAGTGCTTTTCAAGAATCAACTGGCCAGTATGTATTAGAAAATATAATAATTAAATTTATCAGCAATCGTTTGTTGCTAGTATGATACATTATATAGTTCTTAGATTTGACATTAATTTGATTGTATAGCATACATGACAATATCTATTTCTTTAGGTCAAATAATCTTGTAATCGGTGATAACTTTGATAATTTAACTGCAAGGTTAGAAGAACTGGATATGGATGATATACAAAAAAAACGAATTGAAGTGTTCTTATGTGAAAAAGAAAAAATTGGTGTGGATTTAAGTGATGATGATTTTGAGAAACTTGGAGAGTTGGGATCGGGGAATGGTGGTGTTGTTATGAAAGTTAGACATAAATCTAGTGGCCTTATTATTGCCAAAAAATTAATTCATCTTGAAGTAAAACCCGCTATTAAGAAACAAATAATTAGAGAACTGAAAGTCTTGCACAATTGTAATTTTCCCAATATTGTTGGTTTTTATGGGGCCTTTGTTAGTGATGGTGAAATCAGTATTTGTATGGAATACATGGATGCCGGATCTCTAGATTTGATACTTAAAAAGGCATCAAGAATTCCTGAAAATATTTTGGCCAAAATAACATCAGCTGTTTTGAAAGGTTTAAGTTATTTACGTGATAAGCATGCAATAATTCATAGAGATGTTAAGCCCAGTAATATATTAATAAATAGTAATGGAGAAATAAAAATCTGTGATTTTGGTGTGTCTGGTCAACTTATAGATTCTATGGCAAATTCCTTTGTGGGTACTCGAAGTTATATGTCTGTATGTACATATAGTTTATTTAAATCTGGCTTTGAAGTAATTAGTGAATTTTCAGCCTGAACGTTTACAAGGTACTCTTTATTCAGTGCAAAGTGATATATGGTCTTTAGGATTATCTTTAGTCGAAATGGCAATTGGCATGTATCCAATTCCACCACCAGATGCTAAAACACTAGCAGCCATATTTGGCCCAAAGGCCGATGGTGATTCACCTGGCCATACTAATGGTCCAAGACCTATGGCAATATTCGAGTTGTTAGATTATATAGTTAATGAACCACCACCTAAATTACCATCTGGAATATTTAGTGATGAATTCAAAGATTTTGTTGATAGATGCCTCAAGAAGAAACCTGAAGATAGAGCAGATCTGAAAACATTAATGGTAAAACTACAATTATCTGACAGAATATAGGAAAAGTTTTAAAATTTTTATATTACAGAACCATGAATGGATTCGTAAAGCAGAAGCTGAAGATGTGGATATAGCTGGTTGGGTTTGCAAGACAATGGACTTGCAATCGACTACAACAAATCGATTTTAAAAAAATATTATCAGTAATTATCAAAATAATGGAACTATCAATTATATAAATATTTTCATGCGTTCAGAATGAATAGATTAATCCGTCGTTTAAATTAAAATACGACGTTGTGATAGTATAAGATTTAATAATTTCCAGAGACACACAAAAAAACACGTAATATTGTAAGATAAATTAAAAAAAAATGAGAGCTTTAAATGTATGTGTAATTATAAGATGCATTCATATTATAATTCAGCTTTAATTTCATATGTTTTTAAAGAATAATTTTAGAAAATATATTTTAATATGTATAATGTGTCTCAAAAGTAATGATATTATAAACTTACAATAATATAATAAAGTTTTGCTAAATTTTATAAATTTCCTATGTATATATATATACATATGTGCGTGTGTGTTTATATATATAGGAATAAAAATCATGTATTTGCCTTAGGAAAATGCATAAAGCTTTTTCTTTAAATTTTGAGACACAATACAATCCATATATTTACAAGTTTCATTAATGTAAATACACTGTAAGCTCTACTTAATTAAAAGTTATTTGTATTTTGGTGTATGTATATTTCTATACATATACACACATATATATATATATATATATATATATATACATATTTTTTTTATATTTCTTCTGTGAACTTTACATAACATTAAATATATATACCAATTAAATCTGTTTTATTTATTTCAACATATTTTTCCTTTTGATTCTTCTTCGATGATTAGAACTTTTTTCATAAATAATGAACAATGATATACAATAATGTAAAGAAAGCATAATCAATGAAAAAATGACAGGTGAGACTTCTGAACAGACTATACTTACTGTATACTGTAGGAATTATAGGAGGAAGTTTATCTAATCTTTATCTGTATTGCTGGATCTGATTCATTAGCATAAATATGTTAATCGTAAACTATTTATATATACTTTTTATACAAATTTTTCACATAAGTGGTATACAAAATTGAAAACGCTTAATTTACATATCTTTGAACATAATTTATGCATAATGCGAATTGTTATTTACATCGATTTTGGTATTTTTAACTTACGCGTATGTTGCCCATTACGTTTGTGTTGATTAAAAACGATGTCTTGTATAAAATATTTCGAATGTTCTGGTCAATTTCGATCTAATTAAAATTCTCGGATTTCCTAAATTTTCTCAATTTTTGTTTGAGGAAAAAGAAATACGAAAATTTCCAAAAAATAAAAGATACAAAAGAATAAAAATTGTTTCACATTTTGTTAAGTGGTTGTTACGAAAAGCGATTTAAAATTTTGAAAGAAAGGGCATATATACCAATAAAAAGAAACATTAAGAACATGGCAATCGGTAATTCAGCATTCGACAGTATCCAATGATCATGTACTAAATGGTTCATGTTGAACTGCAACTGTAGTTGTTTACTGTTTAGGAACTAGTTTAATTTTGAAAAATATGACCAATGTCGTAGTACTTTATAGGAAAATAAATCACATTAGAATGATATGAACGAAAGAAATGGTGTTCTAAAGTGTGGTTGTAATAATTTTCGTAATATAAGAAAACCGGGAGCAGGCGCCATGTTCAATAGCCAAGCCCATTGTTTTTTAATCCTTTTTACATTGTTTATTATTTGTGGACAGTGTGTGCGAGGAAGTGCATTAGGTTTGTAATTGTATTTTAAACAAAATAAGTCCAAAAATATCTTGATGTCCTTCTTACGTTTAAGATTTCCCACAAGACAATGATGAATTAATTACAACAATTGATGTATTAGATAGACAGGAACCAGAATATTTATTATATGGTAGTAATGTTACTGTTATATGTAAAACAAAATTGGTATCTAGTTCTATGTGGTGGACATTTCAAGAACATAATGTTTCAGAAGATGATGGGTATGTAAAACAACATGAATACTATAGTGCTTTTAACATTATTATGGTTTAAGATTTATTGTGGAAAGAGAAAGTGAAAACATAAATGATGCACAGAAATATGAAGTTTCCTTTTTACATATAACTAATGTGAATTTAACACATATTGGATATTATAAGTGCCATGCTACGAACAAATCAGACTTGGATTTTGCTCAAATATATTTTAACGTTACATTACCGCCAAAGGTCGTCGAAATATCAGAAAAAGTCAAGACAAAATTACATTATAATGTTGAATTGTATTGTACTGTTTCTGCTTACCCACTGGTAGAAATAATTTGGCACAGAGACTATGAAAAACTTGACCACAAGCTTTATACTACAAAATCAATAAATGAAACACTTTTTAAATCAGTTTTAAAGCTAAGAGGAGTGACAAACAAATATAATGGTACATATGTATGTGAAGGAAGAACAATTCGTGATTCTAGTAAAGCAACAACAGAAGTGTTGGTACTAAATAAGCCAGAAGTAACGATAGATATAGTAAAAGCAATAGGAAAATCAAAGGTTTATTTAAATTGGACTATAAATGATGGAAATGATCCAGACCACATAAAGTATAGCATACAGTATATGGCATTAGGTGACACCAATTGGATTTACTACCAACACCCAATTGAAAGTGATGCAACATCTCATGTTATGAGTGATGTTTTTAGAAACAATACAAAGTATAAATTTCGTATACAAGCAGAAAACAGTGAAGGAGAAAGTCCTCTGTATGAAACTCAAGAAATACATACTTTAAGTGAGGATCCAGTTTTTGAACCAGAAGTTAAAGTTACTGGTGTTGCAATGGTGTCAATAACAATTTCCTGGACAGAACCACCTAAAGAACTCACAGACTATGTTCAATCTTACACATTAAAACTGTTTCATGCAGATAACTCAACTGAGTTGGCAGAGACTGTAGTATCTGTTGCTACAAAATATCATATGTTTGTTGATTTGGAACCTGCAACAACATACAATTTTCAAGTTAAAGCTTGTTGTGAATATAGTAAGGAATGTGGCCCATGGTCTAAAATTGTAAATGGAACGACAATGGATGGAGTTGCTGGACCAGTAACAAATGCTACTTTGGAATGTAAATTTGAAAATATAAGCCATACAAGCTTTATTTATGTTAGTTGGAAGCCTCCTGTAAATCCTCATGGAACAATAGTTTCATATAACATAAGCTTAGAAGCGAGCGCTTCTTTTATAAACGAAGGAGGTATTCTGGAGAATACAACTTGGGGACCAAAAGCAAAAAGTATTAGCGAAAGTATCCTAAATACCCGTTTTTATAACGTTTCCGCGAATACAAATTATACGGTCACCATATCTGCTGTCACTAGAAGAAAGAAAAATGGTGAAAAAATCAAATTGTATTGCAGTATGCCACCAACAGTGCCAGACAAACAAAAACTATCTAGGTTCAAATGGAGAAAAATAAAAGAGCAAGGTCGTTGGGTGTTTAAACTGTTTATGCCTCGCATATCCGAGCGCAATGGTCCGATTTGTTGCTACAGAATTTATTTAGTTCGCATGAAAGCACAACAAAAACTTGCTGAACTTCCTCCACCAGAACAATTAGAAATTGTGTCGTATATGGAGGCACACAGAACGTCTAACGGAGGTGCATACGTAGCGGAAATGTTTACCAGGTAACTTAACTGTATCTTTTCAAATACTAGTAGATCAGTATTTGAAAAGATGAACATATATTGCCTACTTCCTGCCGAAAATATTAATAATCACTTCTATAACTTTTTGCATCTTTCAGTTCTACTTTTCACACTGAAGTGTTTTTGGGAGATGAGGAAGTTCTCAATTTAACAAGCTCTATTTGCGAAGAATGCATAGGCCTTCGACCTTATACGAGTTTTACTAATGGGAAAAATTCTTATTTAAACAACTCTACAACTCACAGAGCCAGACGTGAAAATAATCTTCTAAACCCTTTACCACCTTGCGACGGAATTCTGGATATTAACAGTAACTACACTGGATTTGTTGAAGTATTAGGTTAGTTACACTGCATACACTTGAAAAATGTTTTGTAACTACACAATATTTTCAGTGCGCGATTACAATGACCACAAAATTATGGCGGTTTATAGTAACTATCTATTGATGATGAACCTAGGACCTGAAATTGCACCCGAGTCTGCATCGGTTGGAATCGTCGTCCAAATATTGTGCGGTCTTTTGGTGGTCGCTTTACTATTGGCCGTAGCTTTGTGTTTACTACATCGCTATACTAAGCAAGCCCATGCCCAAGCTGTCGAAATGATAACGTTTAGGGCATCGTTGAGGTACGATACTTTAGAAAAAAAAAAAAAACAAATAGCTTCATTATTACTTCACTTTACTAATACATCAGCAATTCAATTACATTTTTTCCTTCATGCATGCTTGTAAATTAGTATGACTTTGCAAAGATTATTGTCAGCAGTTATTTGTGTAGGAATCTACGAGGTAGACAACGGTTGGTTTCATTAAATCCACCTGACATGTGTCCAATAGTCACCGCAGATTTGGCGTCCGCTTTCATTGAAAGGCATCGAGATTCCGATTACGGGTTTCAACAAGAATTCGAATTGTTACCTGACAGATTTAATGATCGCACTACTAGAGCATCGGATGGAAGGGAAAACGTTTATAAAAATAGGTATCCGGACATAAAAGCATATGACCAGACGAGGGTGAAATTGAATCAGGTTGACGGTATCGCCGGTTCCGATTATATAAATGCAAACTATGTCTTGGGCTATAAGGAACGGAAGAAGTTCATTTGTGCCCAGGGACCGATGGATACAACAGTTAATGAATTTTGGCGGTTGATATGGGAACAAAATTTAGAAATGATACTAATGCTGACCAATTTAGAGGAATATAGCAAGACAAAATGTGCTAAATATTGGCCCGATAAGTCGGAAATCGATAAGGTGTTCGGTGATATCTCGGTGACACACGTCCAAGAAACTCGATATTCCGACTACATAGTCAGAGAACTTAAGTTGACCAGAAAAGGTATAAAAGAATCTGAAGAGAGAAAAATTACGCAGTACCATTATTTGGTTTGGAAAGACTTTATGGCGCCCGAGCATCCCCATGGAATTATTAAATTCATCAAAAGAATTAACGAGGTCTACTCACCCGAACGTGGATCCATCCTTGTTCATTGCAGTGCTGGAGTTGGTAGAACCGGAACGCTAGTAGCCCTGGATTGTTTGCTGCAGCAGTTAAAAGAAGAAGGACAAGTGGCTATATTTAACGCAATTTGTGATTTACGACACCAAAGAAATTTCTTAGTTCAGTCATTAGTAAGTAATTCTTACCGTAATTTTTTATTCAATGATTGTATTACTTCGTTCCCTCCATTTTCAGAAACAATATATTTTTATATATCGAGCGCTAATGGAAGTTGCTCAGTATGGCGATACAGAAATACTTTCATCTGAACTCAAATCATCCTTAGAAAAACTTAAAAGAATCGACAGAGACAAAACGAGATCGCGAATGGAAGAAGAGTTTGAGGTAAACTATTTTTTTGTACTTATTTTTGATTTTTGAATAATCGTGATTTCCCAAAAGAACATCAAAAACGCTCTGGAAGATCGAAAATCTTGTTCGGTAGCGAGCGGCGAAGAAAACCGTGAAAAGAACAGGGACGATTCTGTAATTCCTTACGATAGAAACAGGGTGATACTTACACCTTTGTCCGGAAAAGAACATTCCACATACATAAACGCATCCTTCATAGAAGGTTACGATAATTCAGAATCTTTTATTATCACTCAAGATCCACTGGAATCAACGATCACGGACTTTTGGCGCATGATATCGGAACAAGGGATTACTGTAATTGTAATGTTATCTGAACTGGGCGATGGTAAATGTCCTAGATATTGGCCGGAAGACGAATGCGTTTACGAACACATCACAGTGCGATATGTGCAGGCAGAGAGCTGTCCTTACTACACCAGAAGGGAAATTTTCGTGAGGAACAGGGAGGGAGAGGAACTCAGTGTAACGCACTTGCAGTATCATGGTTGGCCTACTGTTGATGGAGAAGTAAGAGAACGAATTATCGTTTTGTTAAGCATGTTCATATTAATATTTACAGGTGCCGGAAGTCACAAGGGGTTTGATTGAATTGGTAGATTTTGCACAATCAGCAGTATTTCAACACGGTACTCCCACCCCTATGGTGGTACATTGTAACTTGGGTGCGGATAGAAGTTCCATGTTCGTGGGATTAAGTATTTTGGTCCAACAGCTACGAGTAGAACATCGCGTAGATGTCTTTATAGTAACGAGAAAGTTACGTTCACAAAGGCAGGCAATGATTAGTAGTTATGTAAGTATTGGAGTTTTATTGACGGTTATAACCACAAAAATTAAATTAATTTTTTTTTTTCAGGGTCAATACGAATTTTTATATCGCGCCATATTGAACTACGCCGAATTGCACAGCCTATGTGATCTATAACTGTTGTGGTGGCAAAACTGGCAACCGTTTACATTCCTGTCATGACGCCGGTACTTTCAACGAGAGAAAGCATATGATTTTATACATGAATAAAAAGAAAATTAGAATGAAACTTAACCAAAAAAAATTTTTTGAAACGAAAAACAGGAGCAATTGGGTGTGTCTCATAGATTTAAATCCATGTTCAATTAAATAAGCAAAAAAACGTACATGTTTTTAACGAACGAATGTATAAAGAAACTGTATTTAGGTATTAAGTATTCGAACATTCGTTTACTTCATATTATTCTTTCGGTTTTGGAAGGGAAGGCAATATTAAGTATTTATTTCAAACTGTTTTGACAAAATATGATGAAAATCGTAATGTTATTTTCTATTTTCAAATATTTTTTTATACACTTTCATATAATGGTGAAGCAGGTTAGTCATAAATACATCTACACTACCGCTCATGGACATACAAACTTTAAAAAAGAACCTCGCTTCTATAACATGAAAAAGCTCTTTTAATTTTGTGATCGACTGACAATTTTTTTTTTATTTAATGAAAATTAGCTTTATTTATAGTGCATTTATTACGCTCTTTTGATGGTAGGAACAATTCCATCAATGATACTTCGTTCACCATAGAACTTAAACCGAATTTTTCAAAAAAAGAATCTCCGGACTGTTCCTATCAGAGAGTTTAAACCAAGCTTTAAATATTTTAAAAGTTTCTTATAATTGGACTGAGGACATTCGCCGGAAAGCCGGCGTACGGGTCATACAAGGAGCGCACATTAATTTGTCCCTTAATACGTTATAAACGGGCCAGTTGACTCGGTGCTTTATTTTAAGGATGTAAACTAAAATCAAATGTAATTCTCAAAAAATGCATGACATATAGGCGTAATTATGGAGAACTGTACAATATTATATTTGACCGGTTGCGTTATAAATATCTTTACGTTTTTAACGGAGATCATATGCATAACTGGACGAGTAAAATGTTAATATTTTATGTAATGGAATAATTGACGTCTGTATTTGAACCGTCTCCTAGTATGTGTGCAGAATGGAACAAGAAAACCGAAAAATAAGCTATTGAAAACGTTAAATAAAGTATGTACCTAATTAAAAAGAATTTTTCCCTTAAAAGGCATGAAATACAAAAAATATAGTAAGAATTTTTAAACTAGTTTAAAAAAGAAATAGTGAAACTAAGGAAAGTCAAAAATAAATCTAAGAAAACAATATACAGTAGTGTCCGGTTATAATGAACTACTACTGGCCACTAAAAATGGTTCATTATATCTAACAAAAAATAAATTTGAAAAATAACGATTCTTGTATTGTATACTGATCATTTAAATGAACAAAAAATTATTGTTTAACAGATTGTTTAAAATAGTCACTCACTTATTTTAGACTGTTTATAAGACAAAGTTACGTAAATATTCAAATACATTTCTACATTAGCCAGGCTGTTCAAAATGTTATCTTGAGCTTCAATCATTTGTAAAAAATTACGTACAACATCTATATTTTGCACAACCTTTACAATGGGCACTTGCTGTAATGACGCATTAGCAACACTACCTTCAGCTTCATTATTCTCTTCTTCATTCTCACTGTCACTTGTATTAGTTGCTGATTTTGAACGTACCCAAGCAACAATATCGTCAACTAACAAAGTTTCAGTACACATAACATTCTCATCGATACGCACATAGTCTGCAAAATTAGCATCCATTTCCACAGTTAGAGGTAGACCATCACCATTATTTTCAACATTATCAAGATCAGTTCTCTTTAGCCACTCACTTAACGGGATTTCATCATCGTCATCGAATTTGTTTTGATGCTTAAGAAATCCTGCATGTTTGAAACAATTTCTTATTGTTTTTGCTGTGACGTTTTGCCATGCCATGTGAATACAGTTCACCGCATCAAGAAGACTAATACGACTGCCTTCTGCACTGTTATTAATCATTATTTTTGAAAGAAGAATTCGTCGATAATTGCTCTTCAAACTGTGGATAACGCCTTGATCCATTGGTTGTAATTTGGAACTGGTATTAGGAGGTATAAACACCAATTTAATGAATTTCAAATTCTTTACCTCAGGGTGCGCTGGACAATTGTCTACTAGTAATAGAATTTTTCTCCTTAATTCATTATTCCAATCGCGCAATTCGTTATAAAAAATATCTGACGTCATCCATGCTTTTTATTAGAACTGTATTTTACAGGCAATCGTTTGCCGCGAAAACAACGTGGGTTTTGCGACTTGCCAATAATAAGTAACTTCCTTTTTTCTGTGCCTGTAAAATTTGCTGCAACCAAAATCGTGAGCCTTTTTTTTGATAGTTTTTCACCAATGCAACTATCGCCCTTAAATTTCAACGTTCTGTTGGGCATTAGCCTGTAGAATAGACCCGTTTCATCTGCATTAAAGATGTGGTCTTCATAATTTTGTCGTATGTTGGGCCATTTATTTTGCAACCAATCATCTACTACTTCCATATTAACTGACGCTGTTTCGCCTACAACTTTTCCATTGTTGCTATCGTGGCGTTTTTTAAATCTTTCGATCCAGCTTCGACTACATTTGAAACCGCTATCTTCCACTTTGCTTCCCCCAAATCTTCTGCTTTTGTTTGCAGTAAAGCACCGGCAACCGTCGCATTCTTACCTCTTTGCTGAGAAAACCATAACAAAAGCCCTTTATCCACCTTATCGTGAACTGATTTTCTACTTTTTTTGGCATTAGAATTTTTTTGTTCATAATAATTCTCGAGTATTTTATCTCTTTCTTTCCAAATCATACAAACCGTCGACTTGTTTAAATTCAGATTCTTACACACATCAGCTTGTTTTAAACCACTTTGTAATTTTTTAATAATTTCATACTTTCTTTCTAAAGGGAAAGCTTTGCGCTTTTGTTTTTGATTATCACTTGGCGCCATGTTTATAAACCCACAAGCTACAATTGGTAAATACTGTAACACGAACGGACAACGTAACGTGACTAATTTGTGAGACAGACTGATAGGGAAGGATTGACAGGCACCGCGTTTTTGATGAAACGGAGTTTTCGGGGGATTCCCATTCGAGCGATAAAGAAAGTTCATTATAAGCGGCACATTGTTTTCTCTTTAAACATAAAATATGGTTCATTATATGCGAAAGTTCAATATATGCGAGTTCATTACAGGCGAAAAAAAATACATTGAACTTAAGGGACGATTTATTTGGCCATCTGAAACGGTTTATAATAACCGAGAATTCAATATAACCGGGTTCATTATAAGCGGTCTCTACTGTATGTACGTATGTATTTAAATAATACATTAATATACACGTGAATCTCTCAAACATCACCGCTGCGACGTTATACTATATATTTTTATACTGCATCGCCTGAAATGTCCTCAGTTTACTTATAATTTATAATTCGAAATTGAATATATTTTGAAAAAAAATTTATTTTATTGTGTAAATTTGGTACTCATATTTTTATGAGCGGTATCTTCATAATACTATACGAATCTAAACTGTATTGATATAAACGGTATTTTTATTCAAGTTTTATTAGTTTTATGTGCACATATTTTTTTTTATATTTATAGGTTTGTACCGAACCTATATTTCTGTGAATTGGTACTTCGATATAATGGTGTAATGCAAATTATTGTCATATATTATGTTTGCCATATGCACTTATTGATAATATTGTACATTAACGTGTGTTTGAATCTATTAATGCTTTTTTTTAAATTCGAATTCTCGAATTTCCTTTTGACTTCTATTTTATTCCGTTTTGTAAAATGTAAATTTTCTCATTTCTCTCTGTTTTTTTAATATAAATATTTACGTAATGATTACCAAATTAAGTAATAATAGATGTTTGTAATATGAGTAGGTGTGGAACAAATTAAATTTTCGTATAACATGACATGAATACTTATTTTATAGTGAAGTACATATCATAGAAGTTTGTTTACATTGGATAATAAAGTGTTTTGGGTTCTTTTTAGGAAAATATTAAGTAATCGTAAATGTAAAAACTTATCCGGAAGGTTAATAACTGCACTGGTGGATAATGTAATTTGTAAAGAACTGTATCATTTGCGAGAATAGTAAGATATAATTTAGACATAATAATATTACTGTAGATGTCTTGTTTCCTATTAAGAATATCTTGTGAAACTTCAGAACAAGTCAGAACAAATTTAATTGTATTTTTACCATTTCTACGTATAATTAGTCAAACCCAGCATATAATGCATTTATAACTTTTTTCATCTTAAAAATCTGTCTTACCAACATCCTCCACAAAGTCCATAAGTCACATATTATATCGGTACTATAACTCCGAAGTTTTCGTGGTACGTTTTTAAATTCAGTCGCACTACTTGAAAGTATAGTGTTACTATAAACTAAAATAGATGCTTCAATTTTACTAAAAAAAACTGCTTGCAGAAACTACATACATAAAGCAATCATAAAATGTAAAAATATTTATTTTGCTTTTATGACAGCGTTAGAAATGTATGGCGTAGAGTCTATTAATTATTGAAGATAGTCTCTCTTTCTATATTATCCCAAATATTTTGTGAAGCAATCGAAGGAGTCGCCTTGCTGTTGAATAAAGTTTTACGCACCTTAACATCCAAATGTATCCGTTGCAATTAAAGAGGGCTACAGTCTAGACTTTGAGTAGACCACGTCATTAAATTCAGAATTCGTCAATTCCCAATTCTTCCGATTAACTTTCAAAAAAGTTTTAGACTGTTTTGGTGATGTGTTTAGTTTCGTTGTGTTATTGGTAAATCAATCCTTCGCCCGTTACGTCAACTCCTGTTGAAACTCCGTATTTCTGCAGTATATCGAAATACACATTTTCGTCATTCTTTCTGTTATTTAAGCTAATTTTCCCACGCGACTACCCCAAAAACACCGCCAAATCGTAACATTACCGCCACGTTATTTAATTATTTTCACTGTTCACACACCTAGCTGTCTTCCACGCGACAGCAGACAAATGTGCGGAGTTTATTGCTGTGAATGTCAAAATTCGATTCATAAGTTGGCGATTTCTTGGACATAACTTTCTAATGTATCTGTCTTCCCTGTCTGTTGTTACTTTTGTTTGTCTGCTACGCTTACAATCGCAAAGTTAACTAATTTCTTCCATTTTTGTAACAGTTTGTCGTTCGCAGTCTCTCCTTAAGGATTAACTATTTTCTCTTGGACATTTCACAACTAATACAGAATTTAATATCAAGTTTCCTTTCGAATGCTACCCTTGCCAAACTAATAAACTAAAATAAATAACAAATACAAACAAAATATTTCAAGATAAATGTTAAAATATATCCTAAATACAGGTAATTCGGACCATGAATCGAACAGTATCAAATTCAGTTCAGAACAGAATGGGGGAGTACTGTTACTTATGACCCGAATCGCTTTATTTCCAAGAAACGAATTCCTTTTTAAATAATCTGCAAATAACATTCGTATTTATCCGAAATATGTATTCAGGAACAAAATAATAGTTTTTTAAGTAAAATTGCTGCGCTTTTATCCATTCTTTTTCATAGTAAATTTACAGTTTTAAAAAATGACGATAGTGTTATATACTCTATGTATATTTTCATTAAATCTCTTGCTTATTTGTAGTATCAATTAGTTTGTCATTGTGGTAGATGGCTGTGTTATTCTGTATTCACAACATTTTGCAAATTAAATAAACAACAGCCAGTGTCATAAGATAGAGTCAAAAAAACTATGTCGACAACGTACGTTGACTTATCAACTCGGCCGCGTTCCGGTGAATGGCAAATCATAAGCTAGTAAATAGGGCAAGTCATGTTTTGAAACGTCATATTGATGAGGTATTTCAGGATACTTCAATAGACTTCAGTTAATTTTTGTTACGGTATGTTCTCTAACTTAGTTATGGAGCAGCAATAGACGGGTGGGGGAAAGCGTTTCTGGGACCATAGAATATTTGTACCGTCACCAAGCGATCGCAATAGTAAACAGTATTAGTGATATAATGACGAAGGAAACTAACAATCAAAAGTGCATGTCCCCTGTATTGGCTAGCGTTTAGCTGTTCGAAGATATAGATGCACTGATTATTATTGAAATCCCTTTAATAGACCTACTTTCTTGACATTTTTCCTTTCAATATTTTTGATATAAGACAGTTAATTAACAAATTATACAGAATGAAACAAAAACGTAATGTAAAAGTTATACATGTATTAAGTACTAGTTTTGACCTGTATATACAAACAAGTATTATTTTATTAATCTCTAAGCAATATCTTTTTAATAATGTCACTGTTAAAAAATACATTTTACAAAAAAAAAAAAGAGAAAACCACAGCGTTAACATCATTTATATGTAATTTTAATAAATGAAGAAATGATGCAGATCTTCAGGTGCGAATGAAATATACAATATTAGTTGTGTTCGTTTTGGTGTAGTCGTCAGATATCAGCGAATCTAAAATTACTTTTAAGTATTTGTAAATACATTAATCCGTTGTTACACCTGTACTTTTTAATTTACGTATTTCTGTTAATTAACAATTATCTCAGAGCAGATACATTTAGTGATATAAAAGTGACATTTTATTATTTTTAAGATCCCAGATAAATATTCGTTTCTACTAATTACATTGTCAATATTTAATGCGACTCATCCTTTTGAAAATTGAAGTAGATTCACCTTTAATTTGACAATATACAGTTATTCCCAATTATATTTATACATCACCAATTTAACAAATTTATTTTATTTTTTTAAGCTTCAGCATTTTTCACGGTGCAAAATTATTTGTTCATAAGTGGAAATTATAACTTACAGATAAGGCTGAACAATCCTCCGGGTAATCAGCAACAGAATCCGATGGGGGGATGAACGCGTGCATTGTTGATAACTTGCATTATGCCACTAAGTAAATTAATGAGTTCGATGCGTTAGAATATACAGAAACTATAATTTGCACTTTCTCTGCGGAGCAGTACGCTAATGTGAAACTGATTTGTTCAACGTTACTTATAGAAGGCAGCTATTGAACTGACCGTTCGCCCAGACTATTCTTTGAACGTTTATAGACCCCTTTTTTTACAATTTTTCTCATGGATACTTGGGACTTTTTTTTGTTATAAAAAAATATTTTTTTGTTAATACTCGGTGTTTGTATGTAACTATTCGTAAATTATATACAAATTTGAATATGTTTTTTAATTTATTTTTAAGTTTTAATTTATATTATACATCTCTTTGTTCCTTATAGGTGTAACGACGGGTTAACTTTTGAAAGTGCCATGATCTGAAACAATTAACTCTACCTCCGCTTCATAACAATGAGATTCTCTCCGCGTTTTTTACGTTTCTTTAGATGTCTACTCATACCAGTTGTATCACGAAACGCACATTCTTTTTCAAAAAATAAAAAAACGGCAACCAATATCATAAGAGATATTAATAAAAAAAACACAATAAAACAAATGACGACTATGTGCAAATAGGTTCTTTACTATTAGCATTTAAAAATTATTATTGTGTAAGAAACATTTTTTATAAATATTATATAAATACTATATATATACAGACACAAAAAACACACATACACATACACACAAAACACACAGAACTCGTGCTTATGTAATGCTTTTTCATTGTGATAATTGTAAAGGTATTTTCTTATTTTTGTAATTGTCAATTCCAAATATATAATGTATACATAATAATTGTACATCTATACTAAACTTCTACTGGATTGTTCATTGAAAATTAGTTGAATTTATCGATTTTTTTTTAATTCTCTGTTTAATTTTCGTAAGCTTTAATATCCTTGCATTACTCGAATTTCATTTTAAAATCTATAGTCGTCGGTAATTAAATTAAGTTTACCTGAATGACGTTACTTTGAAAAGTGCCAATCTTAAATAACAAATTACTATATTAGAAAGACCATTTTATTTTTATAACTTGCTCCATGGAAAGCAAATACCATTGTGAATTAAAATATATAGGTTTTCATCAACATTTTTGTGTCAAATTTAATCCATTGTACCAATTTATACGTACCCCAACACCAAATCGTGGCTGTTACTTTAGCTTTTGTTAAACTGTCTTCCCCGTGTCTTAATTACTATTACTGCATTGAAAATTGACTGCTAACTTTGACTTTCTTACCGAGTTTAAACGGAGTTGCCCTGCTTCTTTACTGTTACTTTGACTTTTGTTAAACTGTCTTCCTTCTATATTACTGCATTGGAAATTGATTGCTAACTTTGACTTTCTTACCGAGTTTAAACGAAGTTACAATGCTTCTGGTTACTTTTTTTTAGAAAGATGAATGAATCCTTATTATCCCTTTATCCAATTTTGTATATCTATTTTTATAGTTGCCTGTTCTTAACCTCTTTTTGCCGGATTCTCAATCCCTAAGGATCTTATGCCTTCGTTTACTTTATAATCGTCCTGATTTTAGCTTACTTCGTTTCTGCTAACCCTAATTCATTATAAAGCTGATTCACTCTCTCCGTGCTATATTAAATAATTCTGCTGATAATGAGTCCCATATTTGACTTGTTCTGATTTTGGTAGTCTTTATGAGTAATCCCAATTCTTGCAAAACTTGGTCAAAATCTCTCCATTTCGTATCCGTCTTATTACTTTTTATTGTGACTTCCTTAAAAACTGCATGCTGTGTCTAATTTAAATACCAAAAACTGTTGATATATTATATTTTAATGCCACTCCAAAAACTATATTAACTGCTAGCACAGGGAAGAAAAATTTCTTTTGACTAGCATCAGCAACATGGACTATAATATAGACAACTTACGTATAATCTGAACTTTTGTTGTGGTCTGCTAACTTGATTATAAATTGAAGTCTTTATTGCTTATGGTAAGCATTTCTCTAGTTTTTACATCAGAAACGACGTCCGTCGCGTAAGTTTTCCAGTGTTTTAAAATCCAAATTTCAAATACAACATTCCAATATTTTTGTGTCTAACTGCGATGTTACTATCTCCATTTCAGAGTGTTTATTGTATTCTACGTGGTGTAACATCACAATTCGTACCAATTATTATCATTCCACTATAAAAGCTTTACTATTCAATCCAAATATTCCACTGTTTCCATTGGAGTTTTTTTTTTCAACTGAATTCTGTAACAGAAGTTAATGTCTACATTAATTCAGGTACGATGAAATTATCTGCTTAAAGTCTGGCGTAGTTTGTAGATTTCCTTTTCGATCTAAAACAACAGCCTTATATTTTCATCCACCTGAAGAACGTAGTGACTGTAAATTCTATTTTAATCGTTTGTATGTGTGTTATTGCCATTTTGTCAATTGATCGGTGAAATAACCCTCTAAGCATCACAAAACTGCATATTTCCTCCAAAATTTACTCTATTTGCTGATTCTGTTTAACTCAGCCCATCTCTCGTCCTCATTTTTCGTACATTTCTCTTACTATTTTGCAATTGCTAATTCATATTGAATAACCAAACGAGCTAGGCTGTCTTTCTTCAATCTGTGTGGCACTAATGTTTATTTGAGACATATAAGATATACAACTTAAAAAAGCATGAATACATCCCAAGATAATTGTTCACTGGATGCTATCCCGTTGATCCTCGTTTTATCTCTAAATCATCAATCTCTCTAGTCGTTTTATTAATTTCTCGAAGGGGTGACAATTGGACGAAGGAAAAGAATACGAACTATGTTATCATCATATAGGAAAAATGATATTACATTTCTGAACATCTGCTCAATTTACTATCTAAATAAAAGATTCCACAAATATTGGCAGAAAAATACACCGATTCAATTTTTCAATGAAACATTTTCAGTAGAAAAAAACGTGTATACTGGGTGATTTCACTTAGGAATAATATCATTTAGGATATTTATAGTGAGTAATGATATTTATAATAAGTAAAAAGTAATAGTCACTTAAAAGATAGGTTGTATATTTTCCTAATATAATAAATCACCCCGTATATATGTATGTATGTATGTATGTATGTATGCATACATACATGTAAAGGTATTTACGAAATACCGTACGTTTTAGGTGTGTAAATATGTTTTAGAAGTAAAACAAAAATGAAAATGAATATCTTTTATGTAAGGATATTTGAATCTGAGACTGTACATGCATTGTAACTTAAAATATTTATTTTTTCTGTATATTTTTTATTTTTTTTTTGTTTTATATTGCATATACATTTTTTTAAATAAAGAAAACTCAATTTGTTTACTTATTTTGTTTTATTAATTCACAGCACCATTCTACAATAAATTACTACTGGCTATTATTTTAAATTATTGACTAACGTGTTTATCCCTAGTTAAGGCCTTCTCGAAGTCGACTTTTTTGGCTGTTGTATTTGACCTTTCGATTTCATTTTGCACTGAATTACGGCACATCTATATTTTTTGTTAGAGTACTTATTTATGTCGTATAATTGCTTGCTCAATGACATTGGACCGATACGCCTTATAAACCTAAAAAAAATAAATAGAAAAAATACCTATATCCTGCTAACAATGAACACATAAGAAATACAATTCTTAAATTTGTTATACAGTTAGGTACAAAAGTATATACCTCGTAAATATTAAATATCAAATGTTAACATTTCGCTATGATAAAGCAAACACTTTAAAAACCTTAATAATTAATATCTCTCTATTGCAAGGCATAAATTTGGAATGCATTCAGTATGAAAAATAAACATTTGTCTTGTAATTTAATAATACAACATAAAGAAAAAAACCCATAAGTTAAATAGCCAAATTTGTCGAAAAGAGGTTTTACTTTATATAACTAGTTTTTCTTCAAATTCTTTTTATTCTCTCTCAAAAATTATGTACGATTGTCAAACTTTTTGGCAATAATTTTAAGTATTTTTCGGGAGATTGAAAATATTTTAACTTTTTCGCAGAAGCATCTTTCAAATCGTAAAGATATTTTCATATACTTTATACTAATATTGATATCAAAGATATATAAAATTGTTACATAGACTATGGAAACCAGAAAATACAATCAAAAGTAATTCAACTACACGAAAATTCACTTTTTAAGGAAAACAAACGTTCTTTGTAAGTAATATGTGTACAGGAGTTTTATCGTATATAGATTTATAAATACTATTTACAATAATTAAATACGAAGGTAGCCGTTTATATTCCGGGAATAGCAAATAAAAAAAAATTTTTATTATCGAAAATAGTTTTATTGCTAATCAAAATATTGTATTTAGCTTGAAAATTAATGCACTTTTGCATTCATTTAAACCAATCTGAAACGCATTGCTGCCACTGTGAAGGCACTATCTCCAAAGTATGAGTTTTGAATGCCTCTTCCGGCGTAGAAAACCGTTGACCACGAAGTTTATTCTTTACGTGTGGGAACAAAATGAAATCATAGGGTGCTATATCTGGGCTGTACGGCAGATTACTTATCAATTCAGTGTTTTGCCCGGTCAAATATTCAATTGTTTGATCTGTCGTTTTCGGTTTGTTTTCCTTATTTCTCCATAAACTTTTGGCAAACAAATAGTTGTGTACCATTCGGAATTGACCGTTCTGCAACTCTATAAAGGCACGGTTGCAACGTGACCGGTTTTTACGAAAAAACAGGCGACCATTTGTTTTGATGTGCTTCGAGTGCGAACAACTTTTGTTGGTTTTGGCTCATCTTGGAATACCCACACAGTTGACTGCTGTTTACTATCGGGCTCATACGTATAAATCCAAGATTCATCACCATGACTACTTTATAAATGTTCTTTGAAGCACCGCCATTGTATTTTTTGTGTATTTCTTGGCACCAATCGACGCGAATCCTTTTTTGAGCGGTTGTCAAATTACGTGGTACCCAACGTGAACATAGTTTCTTAACGGCTAAATGTTTATGCAGGATCTTATGTACGCTGGTGTTACTAATACCTAGAGAGGTCTCGATCTCACGGTATGTCACACGACGGTCTTGCATTATCAATTCAGGCACTGCATTAATGTTTTCCGACACAACAACATTTGTGGGACGCCTTCACGAAATTCATCGTCCAAAGAACGCCGTCCAAGTTTGAATTCACTATACGAACGATATACTATAGTTTTCGATGGTGCTTCATCACCATATAAAGAATTCAGCTCGTCGATGCATTTTTTTTGAGATAATCCACCCCGAAAGTTATGAAAAATAATTCACAAAAATGTTCGCGAGTTAATTCCATTTTTTCGCTGACATAAAATTTTCAAAGTACTGTCAACAGTAAAAATAGCGACCGGATAATAAAACTGTCAAGGTAAATATATTGTCAAAAATGACAAACTTCACGATGCAATCATCAGATCGGAGGCAACACTAACAGTGTTGCTAGTTCCCGAAATATAAACGGCTACCCTCGTATATGTATTTCATATAATTGCTCAAAGAAGGCCTTCGAAATCCCTGAAATAATATTGGACTGAAATTAAAGAAATTTAAGAACAAATAATGATGAATACATAGATCTACATAGTTAATTAAGACACTAAAGGTTAAATACAAATATTTGAAAAAATACGAAAACTAGAAACTGTAGAAAACTATATAATCAATACCTAATCAAATTTTGTTTATTAATAATTAGGGGGGTAAGTATCGTGTAAATTATTTTATAAAATACCTTTTCAGGCATCAGGCTTCATAATTTTTAAGAAATTAAATTTATTTTTAACTAATTTTACTCATTCACGCATTTTTAAATGAATAATTATAAATTTATTCAAACATATTTTGCTAAAAAACATTATTCCATACTTTTTCTAATAATGTCTATTAATTTTAATACAATTTAAATAATTTAATTGCAAAATTTTAATTAAAAACATTCATAAAAATTATAATTTACGCGAATACCCCTGTATATATGTTATGCATGTTGTAATGACTCAACTTGAATATTAGTTCTTTGATGGTGATAAATCCTTTTTATTTCTTTTCATTTTACTTGAATAACCTTATTTTTTGTTAAATTCTCATTTGATATATAAAGATCTTCGGTCAAAACTTATTTAGTTTGTGCTCTGAATCGTTTAGGAGACGTGAGATAACGTGCGAGTCGGTATATTACTACCTATATACAGCGTGTCGCGTTAAATAAACTTTAGTGCGTGTTGTAATGAAATGTTTAATTGAACAGTGCAGTATTAATTAATGTTTAGTATAAAGTGTTAAAATTATAATTATCGTTTTAAAAAAAATCCAGTCTTTGTGTTACGTGAATTAAGTGCGTGGAGTTTCGGACAATTGGAAGTCGTTTCAAGATAAGTAAATTGATCTTGTTTTAATTTACGTTAATTCTTACCATTTGCAATGTTTTTAACAGTAAAAGCGCATTACTTTTAAAGAATGTTATCCAATTTATACCATTTTAAATTTCCGATTTTATAACGAAATACTCCGAGTCTTTAAGTTGTTTTACTTGTATCTATCGATTATTTTGATTTCGTATTTACACATATTTAATCTAGTAAATATATTGATATATTTGCACCTAATAATATAAATTTATTTTTAAAACGACGAAGATTTTAGATTTTTATTAAACAATTTCTGACAGTAAAAGCGCAATTAAATTTGAAAGAAGTTATCTACTTTAAACTATTTTAAATTTCCGATTTTATAATGAAATACTCAGTCTTTAAGTCTGTTTTGATATTGACTTGTATCTATCGATTATTTTGAATTCGTATTTACACATATTTAATGTAGTAAATACATATATTGATATATTTGCACCTAATAATATAAATTTATTTTTAAAATGACGAAGATTTTAGATTTTTATTAAACAATTTCTGACAGTAAAAGCGCAATTAAATTTGAAAGAAGTTATCTACTTTAAACTATTTTAAATTTCTGATTTTATAATGAAATACTCCGTCTTTAAGTTTGTTTTGATATTAACTTGTATCTATCGATTATTTTGAATTCGTATTTACACATATTTAATCTAGTAAATATATTGATATATTCGCGTCCAATAACATAAATTTATTCTTAAAATGACGAAGATTTTAGATTTTTATTTAACAATCTTTGACAGTAAAAGCGCAATTAATTTTGATAGAAGTTATCGACTTTAAACTATTTTAAATTTCTGATTTTATAATGAAATACTCCGTCTTTAAATCTATTTCGATATTAACTTGTATCTATCGATTATTTTGAATTCGTATTTACACATATTTAATCTAGTAAATATATTGATATATTTGCATCTAATAATATAAATTTATTTTTAAAATGACGAAGATTTTAGATTTTTATTTAACAATCTTTGACAGTAAAAGCGCAATTAATTTTGAAAGAAGTTATCGACTTTAAACTATTTTAAATTTCTGATTTTATACTGAAATACTCCGTCTTTAAAATCTATTTCGATATTAACTTGTATCTATCGATTATTTTGAATTCGTATTTACATATATTTAATCTAGTAAATATATTGATATATTCGCGTCCAATAACATAAATTTATTCTTAAAATGACGAAGATTTTAGATTTTTATTTAACAATCTTTGACAGTAAAAGCGCAATTAATTTTGAAAGAAGTTATCGACTTTAAACTATTTTAAATTTCTGATTTTATAATGAAATACTCCGTCTTTAAATCTATTTCGATATTAACTTGTATCTATCGATTATTTTGGATTCGTATTTACATATATTTAATCTAGTAAATATATTGATATATTTGCACCTAATAATATAAATTTATTTTTAAAAGGACAAAGATTTTAGATTTTTATTAAATAATTTTTGACAGTAAAAGCGCAATTAATTTTGAAGGGAATTTTTATCGTTTTAAAAATAAATTTATATTATTACATACAAATATATTAATATATTTACTAAGTTAAGTGTGTGGGAGCACGAAATAATTTTTTGGGCCCTCTGTACCACTCTGTACAGAGAGTCCAAGAAATTGTTTAATAAACATCTAAAATTTATATCATTCTAGAAATAAATTTATATTATTAGAAACAGATGTATAAGTATAAGTTCTAAATTAAAAATACTTATAAATTACTAAATACCAATTTGTTGATGCTGGGTACTACAAACACATATTTAAAGCAATGTATAAAGAAAATTATGTACAAAGATATGTCTTATTCATCAATATAATTTTAACAGAGAGTTTGTAAAGACTTCACCATTTTTGTTCTTCTATACTTTCATATAATATTAACACTTTTCATAAATAACAGCTTTAAAGCTTAACACCAAAAATTTATGGTCGCCAGGGACCACCGAAAAGACTTAAAAAGCGTCAGAAATATTTCTGAATTTTTATGTGTGTATTATTGTATTTATCCATTTTGATCTTTCATTTTATTATTGTGTACTGATTTACAATCTCTTTCAGGTAATAGGTATACTTTAACGTTTATTTTTATTGTATTTTTGTGAATTAATGCTTTATTTTTCATCTTTATTTAAATTACCTTATATTTTATCTCTTTCAGATAATTATATCAAGCAATATTTTTTAATTCATATTGCCTACTAATTTCGTCTTTTTCAATTGTTCAGGTAATAATTATATTTATTCAGGTACTATCCTGAATATGAAAAAATCTTTGTGGTAGTTTTGCTGTAGTTTCATAAGCACGTATTTTGTTTCAATGTTTGTTTGGTGTTTACGTTTATTCAGATACTATGATGAACATGAACGAGAAATCCTTGAGGCAATTTTGCTTCAAGAAACAAATTCAGTTACTGATTTTCATTATTGTTCTTGTACAATTATGAATATGAACGGTAAATCGACGGTAATTTTGCTATGATTTTGTAAACATTTATTTTTTTTTTTACCTATTTTGGGGTGTTTGTATGTTCGTTCTCGTCCTGCATGACCCACTCACGAATTAGTGCCTTGACGTTTAATAGACTCAAGATAGAAAAAAAATTAATTCTACTCTAACATTCTTTTGAGTTTATTAATTTGGCGAGTGGGCTTACTTGAATGCAACTGTATATAAATTTGTTAATGTTTTATTATATCATCCATCTACGTCTTCTATTCACAGAGTAATATCTCTTTTAATTTGGTGCGTAGACTTCCGCGGTCGTGGTCCATGCTATCTGCTTCTGGGTTTCCGGGCTGGAACCGCGTCACTAGTATATCTGCCGACGTTTGGTCACAAAATCCGTGAAACTATAGAGATCTTTAAGCACCCCAATAATCTTAACCGCGATGATGGCTACCCCCTACATAACGTTTGGCAATCCTGCATCTCTTATCTACGTAACCGTAACCGTAACGCTCCATTGACCCATGACCCATTATCCATATATAAACGCGTCCCCCATCGACTTACACCAGTTTCAGTGCAGTAGTTCAGCCCTGAAGATGCCCCATACAAATGGGTACGAAACGTCGGCAGATATACTAGTGACGCGGTTTCAGCCCGGAAACCCAGAAGCAGAATATCTCTTTTATTTTTAAATAATCGACCACAGTTGCATCAAAACTAAACTAATTCATTTATGTATTTGTAGATGCATTTACAAGAACTTACGATGTGATCAGTACTTCTTATTTTTAAATTGTAATAAGTTTAAATGTCATAATTCCCTATTTATCTCATTTCTTTTTTATTATTTTAGTTATTTGTTCCTAATATAATTAATTGGATTGGTTATTATGATAACCAAAGTAATTATTTTTGTCTCGACACATGTACGAGCACTCATATGTGATAAGTACTTCTTTAAAGA
Organism: Dermolepida albohirtum; assembly: GCA_031893035.1. Lineage (NCBI taxonomy): Eukaryota > Metazoa > Arthropoda > Insecta > Coleoptera > Scarabaeidae > Dermolepida > Dermolepida albohirtum. Next base: position 48,364 of record JAVIWB010005406.1, read on the forward strand.
ATAATTTAATTACAAATTGTAAGTGTTTTAAAGGCAAAATTTAGTTTTCGTAATTTATTTATGTATTTGCAGATGCATTTACAAGAACTTACGATGTGATAAGTACTTCTTATTTTTAAATTGTAACAGTTTTAAATGTAAAATTTAAACATTATAATTCCCTATTTGTCTCATTTAAATTTTTATAATTTTAGTTATTTTGTTTACTAATATTATTATTAATTGGTTTGGTTATTATAATAACCAAACTAATTATTTATTTGTAGACACATGTACAAGCATTTATGATATGATAAGTACTTCTTTCAAGAATAAGTTTATTTATAAATTGTAAGTGTTTTGAAAGTAAAATTTAAGTTTTATAATTACGTATTTATCTTGTTTCTATTTTGTAAATTTTAATTATTTTATAAATTTGTATTATTTTGTTTACTAATATTTTATCTGCTGTAGATAATCGTTCATTAGTAAACAGTAAAATGTATATTTATTAATTTTTCATCTTTGTCCTACCTATTTTGTATCTTATGTATCTTTTTATATTTTCCAGATGCTATTTCTCGTTCATGTTCTTCATTATATTAATTTATTTCTTTTGAATTTGTATTCCGAGGCAATATTGGCATGACTTTGCAAGCATGAATTTTATTCTGGCGCACTTGGGGTTCATGCAAATATGTCTTTATGTTTTTAAGGTAATCGTTTGGGTAATATTTGCATTTATTCATTTTCGTTCTCGTTTTCGTTTTGATCATTCATTTTTGTATATTAATCCTTTACTTTTTTCAGGTAATTATTCAGATAATGTTTATCAATTTTTTACCTTCGTTTAAATTATCGTATGTTCATATATTATTTTACTTTTCTCAGGCAATCGTGGACGTAATATTTATACTTACTTATTTTTATCTTTGATTGAATTATTTAATTTTTGTGTACTAATACTTTTTGTTTTCAGGTAATTCTTCAGGTAATATTTTTATTTATTAATTTTCACCTTTGCTTAAATTTTATTATTAAATTAAATTATATTATTGTATTAATATTTTGTTTTCAGGCGATCATTCAGGTATTACTTATATTTATTAATTTTCGTCTTTTATTTTATTGTATTTTTGTGTACTAATATTTTATTTTTTCAGATGTTTCTTCAGGTGATATGAACACGGAGAAGTCTTTGGGGTAGTTTATTGTATCTTTTTCAAGTAATCGTTCAGGTAATATTTTTATTTATTAATTTTCAGCTTTGTTTAAATTATATTATTTTTGTATATTATTTTATTTTTTTCAGGCGATACTTCAGGTTTTACTTATATTTATTAATTTTCGTCTTTTATTTTATTGTATTTTTGTGTACTAATATTTTATTTTTTCAGATGTTTCTTCAGGTGATATGAACACGGAGAAGTCTTTGGGGTAGTTTATTGTATCTTTTTTAAGTAATCGTTCAGGTAATATTTTTATTTATTAATTTTCAGCTTTGTTTAAATTATATTATTTTTGTATATTATTTTATTTTTTTCAGGCGATACTTCAGGTTTTACTTATATTTATTAATTTTAGTCTTTTATTTTATTGTATTTTTGTGTACTAATATTTTATTTTTTCAGATGTTTCTTCAGGTGATATGAACACGGAGAAGTCTTTGGGGTAGTTTATTGTATCTTTTTTAAGTAATCGTTCAGGTAATATTTTCATTTATTAATTTTCAGCTTTGTTTAAATTATATTATTTTATTTTTTTCAAGCGATCGCTCAGGTTATACTTATATTATTATTATAATTTATTTTCTTTTCAGGTAATAGTTCAGGTAATATTTATGTTTGTTTGTCCTAATTTTATTCTATTTTTATTTCATTAAATTTTTGTGTATTAATATTTTGTTTTTTTCAGGCAATTGTTCAGGTAATATTTATTAATTTTCGTCTTGTACAAATATTTTATGATTTGTTTTAATGTATTCTTTGGGTGCTTGTATATTTATTCGTTTTCATCTTATATTTTATTGTATTTTTGTGTACTAATATTTTATTTTTTCAGATGTTTCTTCAGGTGATATGAACACGGAGAAGTCTTTGGGGTAGTTTATTGTATCTTTTTTTAAGTAATCGTTCAGGTAATATTTTCATTTATTAATTTTCAGCTTTGTTTAAATTATATTATTTTATTTTTTTCAAGCGATCGCTCAGGTTATACTTATATTATTATTATAATTTATTTTCTTTTTCAGGTAATAGTTCAGGTAATATTTATGTTTGTTTGTCCTAATTTTATTCTATTTTTATTTCATTAAATTTTTGTGTATTAATATTTTATTTATTTCAGACAATTGTTCAGGTAATATTTATTAATTTTCGTCTTGTACAAATATTTTATGATTTGTTTTAATGTATTCTTTGGGTGCTTGTATATTTATTCGTTTTCATCTTAGTTAGCTTTGTTTTAATTTTGTCTACTAATGTTTTATTTTTAAAGACGTTTTTTCAGGTACGATGGTGAACATAAACAAGAAATATTTGAAGTAATTTTGCTTCAAGGAATAAGTTTCACCTTTATTTTAATTATTTCATTTTTGTATACCAATATTATCTCATTTTCAGGTTATCGCTCAGGTAATATTTATATTTATTATTTTTCACATTTCTCAAGATTATGTTACATTTGTGTATCAATTTATTTTCTTTTTCAGGTAATATTTAAGTTTGTTTGTTCTTATTTTATTCTATTTTTCTGTACTACCTTTGCAGGCAGTTGTTCAAGTAATATTTATACGTATTCACTGTACTGTATATTTTCTTTTTCAGGTTGTTGTTTATATCTATTTATTTTGATGTTTATTTTATTTTTGTCGATTAATTATTTCTCTTTTGCAGATGTTTGCAAATGTTTGCAGACTAATTTGGCCATGGTTTTGTAAGCATGAATTTTCTTTTAATGTATCTTTGGTGTGTTTGTATGTTTGTATGTTTGTTCTTGTCTTTGCATGACCCGCTCACGAATTAGTGCCTTGACGTATAATAGACTCAAAATATATTCTCCACTAAACATAAAGGTGGAATATATAATAACACTTTGAGTTTGTTAATTTGGCGAGCGGGCTTACTTGAATGCAACTGTATACAAACTTGTTAACGCAGTTACGTTTTCCATTTACAGGGAAATACTTTAATTTTTTGTATTTCTAAACAACAGTTGCAAGCAAAACCAAACTAATTCATTTATGTATTTGTAAACACATGTACAAGTACTTATCACATCGATTTCTTCAAAAGTTCTATATATCTAAGTATTTCAAATGTATAACTTACGACTTCATAATTTATATATTTTATTTACTTTGTTTATTAATATTTCAACTCTTTCAGGTAAATGTTCAAATAGCGTTTATATTATTTATTAATTCATCTTTGTCTTACTTATCTTCTTTCTCATATACTAATAATGATGGAGCCTGTGGTTGATTGACTAGATCAATAAGGTTGTTATGTAACCCCTTTCCACATTAACTTTTGTAAAATTCTGTATACGCATTTCGACAACCAAGTTGTCATCATCAGCAGATAATTTCAAAGTGTCGCACCTGGTAAAACACGGCGAAAAACAGCTGTACGAAAATCAAAACCAAGATGTACACTGTGTTTGTTTCACAAGATTTTTAAAAATTATTTTTACTTAAACTAACATGCACTACATTGAAAACGGGGGTTACGGTCAAGACAAGTGCCTGCCTATGATTTATTATATTGTTCCTCCTCTGACATTAAGTAGAGAGAAAAGGGACGATTGTAAGGGACGATTGTAAGGGACCTGTCTCATTATTGTTCACCACATGGTTTAAATTCTTAAAGATATGCATGCTTTCATACGTGTCTAGTTCTCGATAATTATACACGTTTTTTATCAAATGTAAACAATTCCATATTAACACTGTGGTTATTTTCTAATACATGTCTCGCTATACCCGATTTTTCCGGTCGGTTGAATTTTTTTTTAGTTTGGCCGATGTATTGTCTATTGCACTCTAAACAGGAGTTTGATTTTCGTACAGTTGTTTTTCGCCGTGTTTTACCAGGTGCGACACTTTGAAATTATCTGCTGATGATGACAACTTGGTTGTCGAAATGCGTATACAGAATTTTAGAAAAAGTCAATGTGGAAAGGGGTTACATATCAACCTTATTGATTATATAGTAATGTTTTATCTTTTTCGGATGCGTACTCAGATACAATTTTGTTAGTTCTCGTTCATGTCCATCTTCGTTTTAAAAATTACTCTTTTTTTGGTAATTGTATTTTATTGGCATAACTTTGTAAGCATGAATTTTGTTCTGCCACATTTGGGGTGCATGTAAATATGTTCTTGCATTTTTCAGGGAATTGATTAGATAATATTTACAGTCCATTTTTGTGTATTAATATTTTATTTATTTCAGACAGTTTTTTAGGAAACATTTATTAATTCGTTTAATAAATATATATTATATTTGTGTATTATTTCATTTTTTTCAGGCGATCGTTCAGGTGATACTTATGTTTATTAATTTTCATCTTTATTTTACTGTATTTTCGTGTAATAATATTTTAATTTTTCCAGATGTTTTTCCAGGTTGTAACGATGAAGACGGGGAAATCTTTGAGGTAGCTTATTGTATCATTTTCAAGTAATCGTTCAGGTAATATTTTCATTTAATAATTTTGAGCTTTGTTTAAATTATATTTGTGCATTAAAATTTTATCTTTTTCAGACAATTATTCATATAATTACTAATGTTTATATTTACTCATTTTTATTCGTGTTCTAACTAATTGTTTTTGTGTTTCAATTTCATTTTTTCAGGTAATTATACAGGTAATAATTATATTTATTCACTTTGACCATTGTTTAAATTATATTTGTGTACTAATATTTTATCTTTATAGATGCTTGTTCAGGTACTATGATGAGCATGGAGAAGTATTTGAGGTAGTTTTTATTATGGTTTTCTAGGCACGGATTTCGTTTTAAAATATCTTTAGGGTGCTCGTAAATTTAGTCGCTTTTATCTATTTTATCTTTGCTTGCTAATATTTTATTTTTACATACGCTTACTTAGGTACTACGATGAACATGAACGAGAAATATTTCAGGTAATTTTGCTTCAAGGAATAATATCAATTACTTATTTCCATTTTCGCTTCAATTATTTCATTTTTGCGTACTAATTTTGTATCTGTTTCAGGTAATCGTTCAGGTAATATTTTTTATTAATAATTTTCACTTGAACTTCAATTATATTTGTGTATTAATGTTTTATATTTGTCTACATTTATTTTATACTATTTTTATGTAGTAATATTCTATATTTTTCAGGTAATTGTTCAGGTAATCGTATTTGAAAACTTTTATCACTATTTCATTAAATTTTTGTCTCATATTTTATCTTTTTCAGGCTATTATTAAGGTAATATGTAATATTTATATCTGTTCATTTTTATCTTTGATTCAATTATTTAATTTTGTGATTACTAGCATCTTTTTCATTTTTTTTTTGTTCTATTTTTGTATATTGTCTTATTTGTTTCAGGTAACATTTATATTTATTTATTCTCATATTTATTTAATTTTCGTCGATTAATATTTTATCTTTTGCAGATGCTTATTCAGGTACTATGATGAACATGAGCGGTAAGTCGGAGGTAATTTCGCTATGATTTTTTAAGCAGGGATTTTGTTATTTTGTCTTTCTCGGGCAATTTGTCTGCTATTATTTATATTTTTAAATTACTATGTGTTTGTGTACTAATATTTTATTTTTTCCAGGTAATTGTGCAGGTAATATTTATTAATTTTCATCTTTATTTAGTTAAAATTTTATGTACAAGTATTTTATGATTTGTTTTAATGTATTCTTTGGGTGCTTGTATATTTATTCGTGTTCGTCTTGGCTTTGTTTTATTTTTAAAGACGTTTATTCAGGTACGATGATGAACATAAACGAGAAATATTTGAGGTAATTTTGCTTCAAGGAATAAGGCCAATTAATAAGTTTCGCCTTTATTTTATTTATTTCATTTTTATATATTAATATTGTTATATTCAGGTTACCGTTCAAGTAATATTTACATTTATTAATTTTCATTTTTCTTAAGATTATGTTACATTTGTGTATTAATTTATTTTCTTTTTCAGGTAATAGTTCAGGTAGTATTTATGTTTGTTTGTCCTCATTTTATTTTATTTTCCTGTACTATCTTTACAGGCAGTTGTTCAGATAGTTGTTCAGGTAATATTTATACATTTTCACTGTACTGTGTATTTTCTTTTTCAGATCATCGCTCAGGTAATATTTATTTTTATCAATTTCCATTTTTCCTTTGTTCTATTCTTGTGTACGTTTCCTTTGCCCATTTAATTGTTCAGAAAACATTTATATCTATTTATTCTTATGTTTATTTTATTTTTGTCTACTAATAATTTATCTTTTGCAGATGTTTGCAGAGTAATTTTGCCATGGTCTTGTGAGCATGAATTTTCTTTAAATGTATTTTTGGGGTGTTTGTATGTTTGTTCTTGTCTTTGCATGACCCGCTCACGAATTAGTGCCTTGACGTATAATAGACTCAAAATAGAAAAAATGTATTCTCCACTAAACTTGAAGATGGAATATATAACACTTTGAGTTTGTTAATTTGGCGAGCGGGCTTACTTGAATGCAACTGTATACAAACTTGTTAATGCAGTTATGTCCATTTACAGGGAAATATATCAATTTTTTGTATTTCTAAACAACAGTTGCAAGCAAAACCAAACTAATTCATTTATGTATTAGTAGACACATGTACAAGTACTAATCACATCGATTTCTTCAAGTAATAAGTTCTATATATTTAAGTGTTTCAAATGCATTACTTACGACTTTATTATTTCGTTTCTCGTTTTACATCCACTATGTTAAGTTATTTACTTTGTTTATTAATATTTCAACTCTTTCAGGTAAATGTTGAAGTAACGTTTATTTTTAATTCATCTTTGTCTTACTTATCTTCTTTCTCATATAGTAATGTTTTATCTTTTTCGGATGCGTACTCAGATACAATTTTGTTAGTTCTCGTTCATGTCCATCTTCGTTTTAAAAATTACTCTTTTTTTGGTAATTGTATTTTATTGGCATAACTTTGTAAGCATGAATTTTGTTCTGGCACGTTTGGGGTGCATGTAATTTGTTTTTTTTTCAGGTAATATTTATTTTCATTAATTTATCTTTTGCAGATGTTTGCAGAGTAATTTTGCCATGGTTTTGTAAGCATGAATTTTCTTTAAATGTATCTTTGGGGTGCTTGTATGTTCTTGTCTTTGCATGACCCGCTCACGAATTAGTGCCTTGACGTATAATAGACTCAAAATATAAAAAATTTATTCTCCATTAAACAAAGATGGAATTATAATAACACTGAGTTTGTTAATTTGGCGAGCGGGCTTACTTGAATGCAACTGTATACAAATTTCTTAATGCAGTTACGTTTTCCATTTACAGGAAAATATTTTAATTATTCTATTTTCAAACAACAGTTGCAAGCAAAACCAAACTAATTCATTTATGTATTTGTAGACACATGTACAACTACTTATCACATCTATTTCTTTTCGTGTTTTAAATGTTAAACTTAGATTTCATTTCTTTAATTAAGATTTTATTTATTTATTTATATTTATTTATTTATATTTATTTATTTATATTTATTTATTTATATTTATTTATTTATATTTATTTATTTATATTTATTTATTTATATTTATTTATTTATATTTATTTATTTATATTTATTTATTTATATTTATTTATTTATATTTATTTATTTATATTTATTTATTTATATTTACTTATATTTATTTATAATAATCTACTTTTTATTATTAAAAATGTTTTTGTAATACATGAATATATTTGACAATAAATTTCTTTTAATTAAATATTTTTCTTTCTTTCGTTTTGAAATCATTAATTCCTCTTTTTCCTAGTTTTCATCTTTATCCTATTTTTCATCTTTATCCTATTTTTTCCTCTTTAACCTATTTTTTCCTCTTTAAAAAGATAAATAGTTCTTGCTATAGAACTCAAATCTCATGAGATGTAATAAGGTAAGTATCTTACAAAATATTAAGCCCAATAAAAATAATTCTAAATTTTATTCATGAAATCAATATTTTGGGAAATCCCCAAGGAATATTTAACTTTGAAGTCTGTCCTTAAAAGCAACCATTTGGCCCAGAACCAATATAAAACTAAATCAAATTTATAAAAATTCTATAAACAATTATACATTTTTGTTCAACAATTCTATTTGTATGCTTTTAAAATTAATGTTTTTGCATATCCGTTTCTTTCAATTTACATTATTGGGAATAATAGGTAAGCATGGCGTTCGCAGAGTAGACAATAAAAGGATTGTATTTTCTTTCATATTGCAATAATTAGAATAAAAACGATTAAATATTTAATGTTCTAATAAAAAAATTTAAAATGTTATTTCGTCTACATATCTTAATAGAGAACTGTATTTTAAAAATTGAATGGTTGGTTGGTCTAGAAGTAACTAGAGGGCTCTCCTACCAAAGCAAATGGAACTGGGGCTTTCATTATTTCTTAAAAATATTTACGATGAATATATAAAATCTATTAACAAGATTTTCCATAAATAAACTCCTTTAAAGAATTGCGAAAAGTTTCATAATAGATTGATGAAAAGACTGTGTGAACAATACAGTAAAACTTCTTTCGTAAATGGATAGAGGGCTCTTACGCACTTTGTAAATTTCCAAATTTAGTAAAGTTCTTTTTTTTTCAAGATTATTTATAATAAATACAGATCTATTAGTTAATTATATTTATATCTAAAAAAGAATATACAAAATTCATAAAAATTAATAATGGGGTAATAGCATTCTCTGTACCCAAGACGTAGTGTATTTGCAATTGGACAGAGGGCACTAGTTTACTTTATAAATTTGCTTCAAAACATCTGGAATAATTTATTATTTATATTTTTTCTTCCAAATAACTTATTATAGAAAGCAAGAAGATGGGTGTATGTATTGATGAAAAACATTCAAACATACGTTAATAATTTCCTTCTTGAAAATTTCATATTTCTACTTATTCTAAACTAACAAGCTTCAAACTTACTTTACAAAGCGGTTATTATGCATATTGAAAGCCCTCGCTGTTTTTCCAAATTCACATGCAAATCTTTCAGAGCAATCGTATCCTTCAATGGCTTGGTATATAATTTTCAAGATGCTCGTTACTTCTGGTGAATCCCTAACATCCCGTGGCTTCATCTCACCAATTTTGGGTAATATTAATGCAGAAAGAACGAACATAACAGTCATACCAATAAATCCAGATATAGCCATAAAAAGGGGTTCCAAATTTTTTGTTGGCTTAGGGGACTCCGTTGAAGGCATTTTGCTTTCTAATATGTGTATGTTATGCTGAAAATACAGGGCTAAAATGAAATACATTTCGTTACTAGATAATTATAAAGTCTCTTTTATTTTGGTGTTTATATTTATATAAGTTTTGGAATATAACAAAACGAAGAAATAAGATGTTTTGGCTTCCATATTAACACTTATAGAAGAGTACTTTTACTTTTTGAGCTCTTTGTTAAAGATTATGAGTACTTTCATTTTTTATTACTAACTTTATTATCAATACAAACACGATATATTAGCATTTCTGTTTAACGTACAGTTATATAAATAACAAAAATGATATTAATATGCCTTTAAATTTACAAAAAAAAACAGCTTTTTTTATGAATTTTATTGTTAAATCTTTTCAAAGAAACTTCTAATTCTTCCATATTAAGACTGAACATATTTTTTATATTTTTTCAATTTTTTATAACAAATAGAAATCATGTTAATTAAGAAAGATAAAAATATAGGTCTAAGGCATTCATTAATGAGAAGTGGAGCACTTTTTAATTGCATTAAAATATCCGGTTGACAGAATTTAACTCCGGGCAATTTCCTATTTTTTAAATTAAATTGACAACTTGTTCGCACATACAACTTTTATTTTTACCCGGACTAAATGAAAAGATCGACAGAAAATGTCAACTACAATTTATAAAACTGTGAATTGATAGTCTAGGAGAGATTCGGAGCAATATGAAAAAATATTGGAAAGTACATGATAAGAATTATTAAGCATGTGGTCCTCAAAATGTATAGCCAACAATTTTGATTGAATCTCTTTAGCAGAAGCTATACCAAAATGCTCATAGTTATATTAAAATACTACTTGTTTCCTCTATTCGGAATTTAAAAAATATCAGGTTGTTACAAATGTAATGTCCGTTTTTTCCTTCAGTCTGAACTGAATCGCACCTGTGTGAAGACGTGTATGTTTTTGGTGAAAATTATTATTGTATTTGTAGAAAAGGGTATTTATTTTGAAATGTGTACCTGTTCCATTTCTTGGAAAGATTAATACACATGTCCTTGTCTCGCCTATGGAAATGCTGTCGGCAAGAGATATTCGGGCAATTTACCTCTTTCAATTTAAAAAGGGATTAAATGCAGCTGCAGCAACGCGAGAAATTAATCAGACGTTCGGTGAAACATTACGGCGATGGTTTAAAAAATTCAGCGAGGGAAATTTTGATTTGGAAAATGAGCCTCGCGGATATGCGCGTAGCACCGTTAATGACGACGAGCTGCGTGTAGAAGTTGAAAGTAATCCGTCGACAACAGTGCGTAGCCTTGCAGAAACATTTCAAGTGTCCATTGCCACCATTAGTAACAACCTGATACTTAGAAGAAATAAGTGATAAAAATGAACTTGATATCGTACCAGTTCTCCGAAAGCATGGTCTAGCTCTTGTTGGATTGATGAGAATTTTGAGGCAGGCAAATCTACTTTTCTCATCCGCCGTATAGCCCTGATCTAGCACCCTGTGATTTCTTTTTGTTCCCACACGTGAAGAATAAACTTCATGATCAACGGTTTTCTACGCCGGATGAGGCAGTTGAGGCATTCAAAACTCATATTTTGGAGATACCGCCTTCACAGTGGCATCAATGCTTTTCGGATTGGTTTAAACGAATGCAAAAGCGCATTGATTTTCAAGGAGAATATTTTGAAAGGCAATAAAACTATTTTCGATGATAAAAAATTTTTTTTTGTTTGCTATTCCCGAAATATAAACGGCTACTCTCGTATTAGTTTTTAGAAGTACGACTTGCACGTTTGCTAAAGAAAAATGCGTTGATCAGAAACGTTAAAAGAGGGGAATACTGTTCGTCGTTGGGCTGAGAAAATGGTATTCCAATAATATGATAACTTGACAACAACGTAGCTATAGTAGCTTCTACTTGTCAAAGGCGTGGCTTTAATTGGATCGGTCAGCAAAAAAAAGAATTGTTCAAGTCCTTAGACCAAATTATTGTCACAGAATATAACAAATGTTCGACCATTTTTTAATTCTTTGAGAATCAACTGCTCCAAATATGCTTTCAGCGCAGCTAAAAACCAATAGGATTTTTTTGCATAAAACCTTTAATGACCCTCTCGAAATGTATTACAAATGAGTAGTAGTTTTAAACGTTGCGCTAGATTATAAAAGTGCTTTTTATTATGTTTTCAAATAATTTAAATTTAGTTAAGTAGTGACCTTATTTCTGCCTAACATTTTATTTAGGCAGCCGTACAAACTTTTATAGGAAATAGCTTTGTTCTCTTATATCTTTCGGAAATATTGCAGTTTTCGAAAGTTTCAAATATCAAAAACTCCTGAAATTCAAGACTGCTTGGGTAATATTTTTGATGTCTAAAGATCTTGCTTTCAGCTTCAAATTTAAAAGAAAACCAAGGATACCATTTTGAAATTAAAACGTGTTGGAACACTTTGGTGAAGATTGCTTTTTATAAAGGTGTCGAAATAGTTATTAAACGTTGCAACTAATGCATTGAAGTCACGAAGATTATATTGAAAATATTACCAATTTAGAATGATTAGAAATCTTATTAAATCCACTATTATATATAAGTCCAACGTCAACCTTGTATATATTTATATATGTTATGCTAGAATTCACTGACAATTTTCCAGAAGACTTCACAAGTAATGACATACATTTTAAGGTAATTTAAAGTATTTTATTTGTCATAAATTTTGTCGTCCGGAATACAAAAACTAAGTTCTAATACACTTCTTAACTTTTATTTCAAATTTCTGTCCTCTAACACAAAAAAAAGTAAAAAAATATTATTTCTGTTTAAAAATACGTAGGCTTTCACAGCCGGTATTGCTCGTAGTACGGGTTTCGCCGTTTCTATCGATATTTTGCTGTTAAATAAAGAAACGCCGATAGAAACTACGTTCTTAAAATTAAATTGAACTATCCAAATGAAAGCAATATACAACATAGAAACCTTTATCGTTAAATTCAATTTTTTTTACTATATTTTCACATAATAAATACATATTTTTGTGTTTTTAAGAACGATTATGTTTATATAAGTTTTGGAGTATAACAAAACGAAGAAATAAGTTGTTTCTTTAAGATTTTTTGTAATGTTCGGGAGGAGTTTGGATTCCATATCAACACTCATAGCCTAAAGTCACGCCTCACTACTGATCTAAATTAGTAAAAACATCCGGTCTTAAAATGAAATTGAACTATCCATATATAACCAATATACAACATAGGAACCTTTATCGTTAAATTCAATTTTTTTTACTATATTTTCACATAATAAATACATATTTTTGTGTTTTTAAGAACGATTATGTTTATATAAGTTTTGGAGTATAACAAAACGAAGAAATAAGTTGTTTCTTTAAGATTTTTTGTAATGTTTGGGAGGAGTTTGGATTCCATATCAACACTCACAGCTTAAAGCGCCTCACCACTGATCTAAATTAATAGAAATACCCGTTCTTAAAATTAAATTGAACTATCCATATATAAGTAATTGCAATATTGAAATCTGTATCGTTTAAATCAATTTTTTTTAGTGTATTTTGGCATAATAAATACACAGATTCATAAATAAGTCGTAAAAATGTACCTGGTGTGTATGAGTGTGAACCTGATGAGATGGTGGCTTCATGGACGCAACTTCGTGATGAATAAATGTATCACTTGGTTCAACCTAACATTATTTACGACGGTCAGCATAATTATTTTCTACAAACATATTTTGAGCGTATAAATTTTCACTTACATCATGTTCAATCACATAATGTGGCGGCGGTGAAGTAGATGAAGGCACAGGTTTATGTCCTGATGATAATTCTTCGACGAACGCCTTCAGTGGGTAATAATATAAGTAATAAGCTGATGAATCGTCTTCATCTTTAGCCACATGCTTTTCGTCGTCTTCGAATTCGTATATTGCCGCGTCTAATGAGGGGCCACCGCCCTCGGTGTGTACTTTGACAGAGTCGCCTTTTTTCAAAGCAGCTTCATACAAATGAGCAAGTTCTTCCTTGCTTAAGGAAAATTGCGGCAAAGGCGGCTTGACAGATCTAAAATTATCTATTCTTCTTTGAGTTTGGTGTTGATTTAAATTCGATAAATCTTTAATAGCACTCTCTAAATATGTAGCGCTATCTTGAGCGTTAGTGTTCAAAAACAATAGAAATATTACGTACATATCAAACGGATTAAGCGCAAACGTTTTAAATATAAAACTGAACATTGTCCGTTTCATTGTTACCGTTCTCGGTTACTCTTAAAACTAACTTTACTAACTATAACGTGCAACACAGTTAGACAAACGTAAATCATATATATTTAACGAATCATTAAAGCATAAATACACTGTAAGCGAACCTCAAAAGTCAAGTTCAAGTATATATTTTATTAGTTATGTATTTGTCGGTATCGTAGACGGATTGTGTGTGTACTGTCCCAGTGACCAACATTTAGACAACTAGTTTACAACACAAAACAATATGTACACAATGATGCCATTGCATAAATATACATACATATACATACATACGCACATATATTTAAGAAAAATGCATAATTATTTAATTCACTGCCGAACAGCACTTGGAATTTTAAATTCTGATCGACCGCCTTGCGTTTATACCCATGTAATAAGTTCTGGCGCCATTCAAATACCACAAACACTCCAATCTTCACTGAACTTGTGCTTTTTTATTAGAACTAGCCGCTTATTCATATTTATCGAACGAAAGACTAGACCGCCGTGTGTAGACGCCGACCGGCAATATGATGATGTTCGAATAAAACTTTTACCGATTATATGATCACTCAGGCCTGTCTTTTTGGTAGTGGCTGATTAATTTGAACCTGCCCAAACTCATTCGTGGATTATTTGTATGGTAATATCATGGTGACCGACTTTTTTGCAACACGCGAAAACGAGACTTGAATTTCCTCTATCTTCTTTCCTTTTTTTTTTGGACACTTCACTACCTACTTTATTTTTATATTTACACCGGAAGCGTGTGAAACGATACTTACTTTTAAATGGGATATTTACTGTTTATAATAATATACCGCTGTGAATTTAAGCTCTAGATAATATACAAAAAGAAAAACAGCAAATACGAGGGTAGCCGTTTATATTTCGGGAATAGCAAACAAAAAAAATTTTTATTATCGAAAATAGTTTTATTGCTTTTCAAAATATTCTCCTTGAAATCAATTTCCTTTTGCATTCGTTTAAACAAATCCGAAAAGCATTGCTGCCACTGCGAAGGCGGTATCTCCAAAATATGAATTTCGAATGCGCCAACTGCCTCTTCCGGCGTAGAAAACGGTTGACCAAGAAGTTCATTCTTCACGTGTGGGAACAAAAAGAAATCACAAAGTGCTAGATCAGGGCTGTATGGCGGATGGCTCATCAATTCAATGTTTTGCCCAGTGAAATATTCAATTGTATGAACCGACTTGTGAGAGTTCGCATTGTCATGGCGAGAATGATCTGTCGTTCTCGGTTTGTTTTCCTTATTTCTTCAAAAACTTTTGGCAAACAAATAGTTGTGTACTATTCGGAATTGACCGTTCTACAACTCTCTAAAGGTACGGTTGCAACGTGATTTTTAACAGGACTATGTATAACAAAGAACTACAAATATCAAAATCATCAATGTACATAACAAGAAACTTACATCTAAAAAAGTAATTATTAATCTCTCCAGTTAACCATTACAAAACTCAACATACATGCATTCATGCATCTTGCGGCACAGCAAAAATATTTTGCATATTCTTAGCGGAACACACATGAATGAAATGGGCGATTTAACAAGTATATTAGTGCGTGCTTGTGGAGTAAAGAAAATCTGAACATTCTGAGGGACAGGATTGAAACTTCTCGAGCACCCTACAGTCCAGATCTTGCTCCTTGCGACTTTGTAGTGTTCCCACATGCGAAAATGAAGCTAAAAGGGAGGCGGTTTTACAGTGATGAGGACCTTCTACGGGCTTGGGACAACGAGTGTGCTTTACTTCCTAGTGAAACTTGGCAGAATTGGTTTAAAGATTGGTTTCGGAGGATAGGGAGGGTGTATTGAGTGTAGAGGAAATTACTTTGAAAAAATTAAATAAACAAAGCTGTATTGCAAAACTTTCCTAGTACCATTTGTACTTCTTTAAACATTTGGAACATTAAAGAATAAACGCTTTGTCAATCACGTAGCTATTAAAACAAACTTTACTGGTTTTATTGACTTTAAAACGAAGGTGTACTTTGAAACTTAACATTAAAAATGTTTTGATAGAACATTGATTAATATGTAAATATTTGGTTGGCAACTAAGTGCTAAGGTTGGCAACTAAGGTTTTTACTGATAGAGAGCGTTACTTTATTTTTTGTATAACGTATGTTAATCATAATTGAAGAGGATCGTCATATAACTGTTCAAGAGGTTGCGGAGAGGCTACATGTATCGCACACAACAATTGAAAAACATTTAAAATGTCTTGGGCTAGTTAAGAAGCTTGATATTTGGGTACCTCACGAATTGAAAGAAATTCATTTAACACAAAGAATCAACTTTTGCGATATGCACCTTAGACGAAATAAATCTGATTACCATTTATTTCGAAGTTTGCAGAATTCTTTGTATGGTAAAACTTTCACAAATGACGATGACCTTCACTCGCACCTAGTTCAGTTTTTTGCTGATAAGGACCAGAAATTTTATGAGCGCGGAATCACGCAGCTGAAAGAAAGATGGCAAAAGGTCATTGAGCAAAATGGAAAATATATAATTGATTAAAAACTATTCTTTGTTTAAAAAAAAGTGTTTTATTTTATACTACAAAACCGAAAGTACTTAGTTGCCAACCCAATACATACATTTCTGACCTTTTAAAACTTGTATATTCAAAAGTTCATTGGAACAATTAATGTTTATAGATGAACTGGTATCTATTCATAGGTTTCACTTTCATTATTTTACCTGTCTTGGGTCTTTCTATCTTAGTTCTGCTAAAAAGAATAATTTTTACATAAATGATATTAACTTTGGAAGTCCTGTGTATAATAATAATATAGGTAGGTAATTTAAAGAATTCCTTTACTATTTTGTTTATTTAAAACGGTAAGGGAAAATCCCTAATTATCTGCTCCCGTTGCAGTAAAGTTTGAAATGTGTACTTCCGCTAGTAGCAAGATAAAAATATATAAATATGTACCTGTTTGTATAGTGTCCTCTTTTTTTACTGCACTTTATTTCATTCGCTACATTAAAGAGAGAAAGGTTATAGAAGTGAACAATTTTATTTCGTATTTATTATATTTCTTTTAATGAAATTCCTCATTTTTAGCACACATACCTGATGCATACGTATTTAACCTGTTCTGAGAATTATTTTCCCGTACGTACCACAACTGCGTTTAAATAGTTCAACGTTCATTAAGAAGTTTTCTAAATAATCTAACTTCGAGAGACTTAATTTTACAATTATCGTCATTATTTTGACCTGCTATTATAACCACTTTGTCGATGCATCGACTTGTCCTAAATTCTATTGAATAGAGCTAATTCGACTTGTCAAAAAAAACATCTATTGGAAATAGAAAAGGTATTTTCTAATTGATCTTTTTTATCAACATGTTTATTAATGTCAAATGATCTAGTTCATGAATTAAATAATTTTTTATGGTAAAGTATACCGGGTGTCCCAAGATATGATTGCCACAGCTTAAGGAAGGAATTTCAAATTAAAAATGTCTAGTGAACATATGCCCAAAATTCTATCGTAACTGAACAACAAACATTTGTAGTTTTAGATAACCCTAATATTGCCGGTATTATACACAGCTGTTTAAAAAAATCTTAATGAAAATCATTCAAAAAGATGTCGCTTTTTTGAATTACTTGTTCTAAATGTCCATCTAGTTGCTGTATACATATCATGTTGTTACATATGAAATGTCCGATTTTGTAAGGAATAAAAAAAAGTCTAAATTTAAAAAAATATAAATATCTATTCTGCAAAATAGTCTCCATTTACATCAATAATTTGTTACCAACGGCCTGGAAGCTGAAAAATTCCCTTTGAAAAGAAATCTAGGTTTTGACGGCTCACATATTGCTCAAACACTGCTATTACATACTCCCGGTCAGGGAAGTCCCTATTTTTTAAGTGATTGTCTAAACTTCAGAAAAAATGAAAATCAATTGGCGAAAGGTGAATAAGGTGGGTGAGGGAGAATTTCGTAACCAAATTCCGAAAGTTTTTGGATTGTCTGTCGTGCAATATGAGGTCTTGCATTATCATGAAGAAGTATGGGTCCATGTCTATTGACTAGTGAGGGCTGCAAGCGGCTCAATTTTCCATGCATAGTTTCCAATTCGGCACAATAGGACGCTGCCGTGATGGTTTCACCAGGTTGCAAAAATAAATAGTGAATAATACCCTTACTGGTCCACCATACAGTCACCATAATCTTTCGCGGGTGAAGTGATGCTCGTGCATGCTGCCTTGGTGCTTCACCTCGATCTAACCATTGTCCTGACCGTCTCCGATTATCATAAAGTATCCACTTTTCGTCACACGTTACCACTCGATGAAGAAACGGTTCAACTTTCTGTCGATTAGCCAAAGAGGTAGCCACCTCTAATCGACGGAGCTTATTGGCTTCCGTTAATTGGCGCGGCACGCATCGATCGAGTTTCTTCACTTTGCCAATCGAAGAAAGGTGACGACTAATGGTGGCAATGGACACTTGAAATGTTTCTGAAAGGCTATGCACTGTTGTCGACAGATTACTTTCAACTTCTACACGCAGCTCGTCGTCATTAACGGTGCTACGCGCATATCCGCGAGGCTCATTTTCCAAATCAAAATTTCTTTCATTGAATTTTTTAAACCATCGCCGTAATGTGCGTTCATTACACGTGGTTTCACCGAACGTCTGATTAATTTCTCGCGTTGCTGCAGCTGCATTTAATCCCTTTTTAAATTGAAAGAGGTAAATTGCCCGAATATCTCTTGCCGACAGCATTTCCATAGGCGAGACAAGGACATGTGTATTAATCTTTCCAAGAAATGGAACAGGTACACACTTCAAAATAAATACCCTTTTCTATAAATACAATAATAATTTTCACCAAAAACATACACGTCTTCACACAGGTGCGATTCAGTTCAGACTGAAGGAAAAAACGGACATTACATTTGTAACAACCTGATAGTTTAGCTCTTCTTAGAATTGAAGAGCTCTGTTAACAGTCTCATGATCAACAGGAATAGTTTCTGCGATATTCATAATTCTAGTAACAAGTTATTCTCTGTTTTCAAGTTATTCTGCATAAACGAAATTCTTCAGACTTCCCCATAAAAAATAATTTAGGGAGCTTATGCCTGATGTTTTTGGTGGCCAAGCAACTGCTAAACCTCTTCCAATCCAATAGTTCCTATTAATTTCGATTAAGAAAATTAGCTACTTGTGTACCACAGTGCTGAGACGCATCCAATAATGTTGGAAGGTTGTTTTCCAGGAAACGTAAATATCGAACTGTCGTAAAAAAATTTTCGATTATAAATAACCAATGAGACGGTCGTCAATAATACCATACAAAATATTCGCCGCGTATCTATCTTGAAAGTGGGATTCCCTACTTTTCCGTGGATTGTCAAGTACCTAACAATTTGAATTTCTGTTGTTTTTGATGCCGTTTCTGGTGAAGCCATCATTACACACTAAGCAACGACTAAATTCAAGTCTTGATGCGTAGTCGCCAGGTTTTAAAAGGTGTACAGGTAAGATTTGTTGGCTATTCTTCAGACAGTTGAGCGTCAGCTATATTAACTTCTTGAAAAAGTTCTTGTTGTACTGGACATTCAGAAATAGCTGCAGGAAACTTACCTGCTTTTCTTAAACGACGATAGATATTGCTAAAAACAGTTCCACAAGGCACTTTACGAGTGGGAAATAGTCGACGATATTCATCAACTGTTGCTAGTCTATTTCCATTACATAATAATAATAATAATAATAATAATAATTATTATTATTATTATTATTATAATCCATAAACAAAGTGAATATCAACGTATTTTTCATTCGAATAAACAGTCTAAATTAGCTTAATTGACGATTACTGTCACGATGATGAATCACAGCCACCCTGACTTTTTAATAACAACGTTATCAACAGCAGTACGTAATACAAGTACCCGTAACTCAGTTACAATAAAGTTTTGGGCATATATAATTAGACACTTTTAACTTTAAATTGCTTCCATAACACATTCTTAAGCTCTGGCAATCATGTCATGGGACACCCGGTATAAAGAAAAATTTATTTAATATAAATGCATATATTTTATTGTATTGCTTTTAATATTTATACATATAATGGATACAAACTATCTATACTTCTACAAGGATAACTAATATAAAACTAAAACATAATATTTCGTTTCTGGAATATCGTTAGTGTATGGCGTCTTAAGATAATGGTGTTTTGGTTGTATTTGGAAGAAACAGGCATAAGAGACCTCCGCCAATTAGAAGACCAGCCACGATGAACGTTGGAGCAGGACAATACATGTCCAAGAGTGTTGCTATTACTATGTTTCCAATAATACCGCCCAATCGAGCTGCTACCATTGATATTGCTATACCAGTTGCCCTAAAAATATTAAAAATTATCAGTTTTACAATATAATTTTGTTTGCAGTATTGAAATCCAAATACGATATATTAAATGTCTACTAATTTAATTGTCTCGCTTGAAGTCGTTAGGTAAATATAAAACTTATTATTAAAGTTAAACAATCCGCCGAGTAACCAAAGATATGAATTGAGGGAGAGAGAATTGGAATTGCCTATAGCTTGCATCATGTCAGTGACGCAAAGATGTCTTGCAAAATGTGTAATAATCCATTCGTTATAGACATAATTTATTTATTCGTTTTGTAAAGACCCCAATCGTGATTTTGATATAAACATATAAAAAAGAAACGATTATTAAATGACGTTAAATATAAAAATATAATATACATATTTGATATACCATATCTAAACTAAATAATTTACCTCAAATTAGTTGGAAAGATTTCTGTAATTAGGCAATCCAAAGCTGCATTACCGCAAGAAATAACGCCACTGAATACAGCAGAAACAACAAAATTTTGTGTCTTATTTATTACGAAGTACATTGATGCTGAACATAAACCAGATGTAACTGTACTAAACACTGCAAAGAGAAAGAAATAATTAGTTTATGCCTCTCATTGAAATGCTTACGAATGCATTACCTAAAAAGAATTTTCTTCCCAATCTATCCATTCCCAACACAGCTATGATGTTAGCTGGTATAGCTGATGCCAAACTTACTAAAGACTCCATAAATACAGCACTTTCAATGTTATTAGAACATTTATCTTTACTATGATCCAAGTTTACCACAAAGTCTGTAACTTCACAAACACCCGCAGATACGCCAGGATGGTGTTGGGAGTATTCGTCGAACCTATTGAACAACTCCGGAAACCACATCATCAAACCATAATAACCGATGTGGAACGTGAAGTTTATAGTAATTGAAATCATGGTGAATTTTAAAATTGGGTTTACGAATAATTGCTTGCTGTTATCTATAATATCGACAATCATGTTTTTATATTTGGTACTACGCTTTTGGTTTTCGTTAGCATAAGCACGTGCTTCAATAGCCTTCAGAGTCTGCTCTTCGTCCAAAATGATTTGTTTAATTGGATACAAACTTTTATCGTTTCCCGTATTCATTCTATAGATTTTTCTAAATATGTCCATAGCCTTATCTGTTCTTCCACGTGATATTAAAAATTTCGGACTTTCTGGCAGGAAGAACAATAGTATGCCAACGATGAAAGATGGTACGGCGCAAATCAAAAGAAATATACGCCATGAGTTGTAAACGAAATAGTTCGTTGTAATGCCAATATTAGCTGGGATTATCAACCAAGCTAAACCGGCAACGAATAAGTTACCCAATGTCCAGAAGGCCGCCATGAAGGAAAGCATGGAGCCTCTTTTGGACTTGGGCTGAAATTCCGCAAAGTAGGACCATATCACTGGTCCGCTACCCCCTAATCTGAAAATGCCATAAAAAATATGGATTAGAACTATTGGAAATAAAAATAATTTCTAATTTGTTTCACTGTCTTTTTCTTTCAAAAATTTCTAGAATTTATATATTTATACACATTTTTTTAATATTATACTTCAAAATTAAATTAAAACTTTTAAAGAATGTATGCAATATCATTTCATTTTGAAAAGAATCATAATACGTCCTAAAATAATTTGTTTTTTATCTATTTTAGGTCGTGATGGATGTGTACAAAAAAGTAGGACAAACTGACATGATCGAATAACTTTTTTTAGGTACTTCTTTTGCTAATTAATACATTTAAGTATTATAATTTCAGTTATTTATCGCTTTCGTCTAAGATTTAATTTTTATATGTAACGGTGTCAGTGTAATAAACTAGTTACGAAAAAAATTACGAAATACCCGAATTGAATTTCTTTAATATAGGACAGTTCAAAGTCTTCATTTATGAAAAACAACTTCATTTATTATTATCGTTTATAGAAATTCCTGAAAAGAAATATTTTTTTGAACAGTTGCTCCAAGATCAATGTGTTAACTTACGAGGGAGCGTTTTTATATTCGCGGAATGAGCGGGTTGTAAAGGGGTGAGTAGGCGCATTGGGGGCGTGGCCTGTGCAGCAACTCATGATTAGTATAAATACGAAGTTTCATTGTTATTAGACAGTTAGTCTTTGAGCTATCGTCAACCAAGTAACATAATCAGGAGTGAAAAGTGAAATATGGAAAAAATCGAATATCGTGCCGTTATAAAGTTCCTTACCAGGCAAGGAAAATCAGTCGCGACCATAATGAATGAGATGTCATTGGTTTACGGCGACTCTTGTCCAGGAAAAACCATGGTGTACAAGTGGCATAGTTTATTTAAACAAGGAAGGGAATCCCTTGAAGACGACCCGAGGCCGGGCAGGAGCATTGAGGTGACCACGCCAGCACTTATCCAAAAAGTTGAACAAATTGTACTCGAAGATGCTCGACTAAAGAAGAAACAACTCGCAGAAATGGTTGGAGTATCCGATACAACAATTTTTAAAATCCTACACGATCATCTCGGCATGTCTAAGGTCAGCGCAAGATGGGTGCCGAGAATGCTCACGCCGCCGCAAAAACAACAGCGCGTAGAGTGTTCACGTGCATTTTTGGACCTCTGTAATGAAGACAAGGATGGTGTATTGAGTGGAATTGTTACTGGAGACGAAACTTGGGTTCATCATTATGAACCTGAGTCCAAACAAGACTCCATGCAGTGGCATAAAAAGGGCACAGCACCTCCCAAGAAATTTAAAGTGTCACAATCAGCTGGGAAACTCATGGCAACGGTATTTTGGGACTTGGAAGGAATATTGTTGATTGATTATAAAGATAAAGGTGTTTCTATAACCGGAGAATATTACGCTTCAATATTAGAGCGACTAAAAGAAGCCATTAAAGAGAAAAGACGGGGAAAATTGACAAAAGGTGTTCTGCTTTTGCACGACAACGCGCCCGTCCACAAGAGCCGCGTTGCGTTAGCTGCCCTGCATAAGGTGGGCTTCGAAATTGTGAATCACCCACCCTACAGCCCAGACCTGGCCCCGAGTGATTATTACCTGTTTCCGAAAATGAAAAAAGAGCTGCGGGGTAAAAAATTTACTGCCGATGATGAAGTCAAGGAGGCAGTTTCGGCGTATTTTGCAGATAAAGAGAAATCATTTTTTTATGAGGGTATAAATAAATAAATTGAAAGATGTGAAAAATGTATCCCTCTTGCAGGTGAATATATTGAAAAAGAAAAATAATTTGTTTTTTTTATTTCCACCCCTTGTCCCCCATTCCGCGAATATAAAAACGCTCCCTCGTATATCGCAACACTATTAAATATTTCACTTGTCATTAATATTTATAAGTGATTGTAAACTGATTATTTATCTTTAAGAAAAAGTATGTATTTTTTGCCAGCCGATGCCAGTGAGGGAAATTCTGTCACACCTGTGCTTAGGTGCCGCCGACGGGAATTTCCGTCTGCTGCCAGCTTAAAGATTACAGTTGGTCAGTTACTGTGGTACTGCGTATACGATTTGTTGTGAATACTCTGTAAAGTTATTATGTCGCACTTTTCACACGCCGGTTCCGATTTCTTTTTTCGTTTCTCCAAGGGCGACTTCGAAAATCCAAATTGACAAGTAGGAACCTTCCAAACTTTCTTCGTATAGTAAAGTCCATTTAATTTACCTAAGAAAGACTGCTATGAACACTGAATGTGAGTGTTTCACAATTCGACAGAGATAGAGACGGGTATCAAAATTGAATTTAAAGATAGCTGAAGAGGAAGAAGGTGATTCAGCAAAAAAATCAGAAAAAGTCACGAACCACATATCCAAGAAGAAATGAATAGAAGTGATCATCTTACTATTATGGTAAATCACTTCTTCACCAGAGTGTAGAGCTTTCTGATAAAACAGGGAGAAAATACTTCAGTAAGCTTTTCTCGCCTATAGCTTATTGACTAGTTTCTTTCGAAAACAATCGAGGAAACCAACAATTATGCGATGGAAATATTCCTCTCCGAGCTTACGAAAGGATAATTCCAGGTAACTGCTTGGAAAGATGTGATATTCGAGGAATTATTAGTATTTCTAAGTGTAGTTCTTCATATGGGGAATGTGAAAATACGTAGGCTTCAAATTTATTGGTTGAAATATCCGTTTTTTCACCAGGAAGCCATTTAAAAAGCATTTGTAGGAATAGTTTGTTAGTAATATTATGAACTTTAAATTTTTCTATCAATCCCCACCATGAGGAACGAGACTCTAACGAAAGGCTGTACAAAATTCGCTTCGTTATTGCTTTTTTTAATCATCGAATGGCAGAGATGTACTTTTCGGAGCGCGAGCTTTCGCTAGCTGAATGGATGGTTTTGTGGTGAGTTAGACTCACATTTCAGCAATATATTCAAAACAAAAAAACATAAGTATGGTATCAAACTGTACATACTAGCTATTACTACTGGAGTAGTGTTAAAATGTGTGGTTTCTACAAGAATGTTTGGCGATGTAGGAGGTGCAAAATACACCCAAAAAGTTTTTTCATTTGTTACAGTAAAGTTGAATGTGAGCCATCATATATGTATGGACAACTATTGGCATCTTTTCGAATTGGTTAGTGTACCTTTTGATCAGAAAACGCGTTCTATTGGTATGCTAAAGGCAACAGATATTCTGGAAACAGAATGTCGCTGTATGGATACAGACTATGTATTATAACAGCATTACTTCTACAGAAACGGCGTTCTGGTAAGAAATCAGGGGCACATTGCTTTTAAAAGAGACTTAAAACCGACGAAGAAAAGAATAACTAATAAAGATATGCAAATAATGCAATGCGGAAGGAAGAAGGACGGATACACTCTGAATGTTTTAATTGTTCTCATGCTCCAGGATATTGTTTGAAATGCTGCAACATTTACTATGAGTTAATTGTTTTTTGTAATGCTTTTTTCTCGTGAGTAAAGAAAAATCGAAACTGTTTATGCAACTGTTTGATTAAATTAAATATTCATTTGTATTAAAAATACATAAAATTGTTTCTATTTATGCAACGAATCATTTTTATAACCATAATATGAAGATATTAAATAACAATGATTGATAATTATCTCTTTTTTTTAAATTCTTTCATTATTCAGGTTCACATCACTTTACGTTTCACAACATTTCGCTCTGTTAGTGAATCAGGAGTACAGAAATTATATAAGGTATAAGGCGAATGCAATAAGAAATAACTGTCGCTTTTAACGCTGGCTTAATATTTGTCCTACTTTATTATTAATACGAAAAAAGATTGAAAATGCGAAAAACATTAAAACGGATTGATTTTTATTATTTAAATAAGTTTCATTTTATTCTTTTATGTTTATTTTAATAAAAAAGTAATGAGAACTTTAAATAAATTTTATTTAAATACTTACGCCGCCCCGTTTAAGAATCTGAATAGCATGAACATCTCATATGACTGGCTGAAACTTGAAGCCACGATACATAGAGCATTCATGAAAGAAATTACGATGAGGACCTTTTTACGACCCAGAGCATCGGCCACGGAACCCCAAGCGTAGGCTCCCGCCATCATGCCGATGAAAATGATCGAATTCAACCAGCCCTTGTTCTGGGTGGTTAGGTCCAGGTCGCATTCCGCTGACGGTAGGATGAAGGACATCGAGATGACGTCCATCTCCTCCGACGTGCTTACAAGACCACATATTCCTAGTAGGATGTAGTGAAACAAGCCATAACCAGTTTGTTCTATAGCTCCTTCGAAGTCCGCTTTATCGCAAATGGGACCTTTTTCCGGATCGAGTATTTTCTTTTCTAGATCTCTCGATCCCTTGACGATGCCACTTTTTACATCACTTCTATTATTCTTGTTTGAGTTGGTGTCACCTTCTACCATTCTATGATGATCCAGGTGGGTTGGAAGTTTTCCTTTCGATGTGAAAATAAAAATATGTGGTTTGTAGGCGGGCTGGGGCGGCTTAGGGGGTGCGGTCCTGGTCTTTTTGCGTTAGGGTGACCTAAAAGATAATACAAATCAATAATCTACATTAATAAAAAGAAAAA
>JAVIWB010005409.1:0-73130 GCA_031893035.1 Dermolepida albohirtum
GTAGTTTATTTTGTTATATATATGTAATATTCTATTATATAACGATTATATTTATTTATAATTAAATAGAATTTCTAATTAATTTATAAGATAACTATTCTGATAATAAGATTTTATGATTAACGTATATAAGTATATGTTTTTGTGTAAATGTAATGATCTAATTGTTTATTCATTTCCTACAAACCTTGAGCTACTTGTTGATCACTAAGGGCAACAATCTTAATCTGTAATGTTTGGTTTTGTTGTTTTTCTAGATCATTCAGAACACCTTCTACAATGTTGCTTACCTTCTGGAGACCAATCTCTCCAACAACGATTACACAATTAATAACGGAACACTGCTTGCTATTAGCTTGCTATTTAGAGCAAGGCTGGCTAAAAAATAGAATTTATTCTAAAATCCCGTCTTCAGATTCTGAAGGCATTATGCTTTATTATTAATTTATTTACAAATAAGTATATTGTACACATAATCATTTAATGTCTTTAAAATGTACATATGTCGAAGGGAAGCTCTAGTTAATTTTGATTAAATTCTAACTATTTGAAGGCGATAATATGTAAAGTTCATCCTAGCGATTGATGGTAATTTTGATGGAGCCTGTGGTTGATTAACTTGATCACTGAAGGTTGATATATAACCCCTTGCCACATTAATTTTCGTAGTCTGTATACGTATTTCGACAACTAAGTTGTCATCATCAGCAGATAATTAAACAATGTCGCACCTGGAAAACTACGGCGAAAAATACCCGTACGAAAACAAACTCCCTACGCGATCCCTACCGTTGAGAACCAAAATGTACACTTAATTGTCGAAATACGTATACAGAATACGAAAATTAATGTCGTAAGGGGTTATGTACATATCAACCTTCAGTGATCTAGAGATTGACATCAAAAATAAATTACGTGAAAATATTGGCTTTGCAAATAATGCACTACAGATAGTGGTGAAGAGGTTGTTATGTAGTGGATAAATGCAGGCCAATTGGTACTGACCAGTGAATCAATAAGTTGATAATGATAATCTGTCTAAAAATATTTTAATAAATTACACGTTTTCGTTAATAGATCTTAATACGAGGACGTGGTCACTTTCATCGAAAACTTTTTCAATGCATATGAAGATGTTCTTTAATTGAAATGACATCCATAAAAGAAGTTTTCAGGTCTAGCAAAATTACTGATATTCTAAAATTTTCATCAAATTCATATAGAAGTGAGTATAGCAAAATAGCAACTAGCAAAATAATTATTTTCCAATAACGTTCAGTTCGCGGTATAATTTACTGGTCTCCTTGCGATTGTAGGTCATTCATAATATTAATTGTTTGCTTCAGTAGAAAATGTTTCCTTACACGGAATGTCCGCTCGATTAATTTGATTAAAATTGGCGGCAAATAAAATTATAATCACTCAAGCGAAGATAATCCTATTATTGAGGTAGCCTATTTAACTGTGCGTAAGACTGTGTTTAATCAATTTGTAGGCTTTTTAATTTCGATGCATCTTTACATTCTTTATCGTTTTATCTAGGACTCGAGAGAGAAAATACGAATTAAAATCCGGTTTCTCTAGCAGTTTAAGGAGTGAAAGTGCAAATTTGCATTTTGTGTATCTCGTTATTCTTATTTAACTTAACAGTTATGCAAATTAGTTGTTTTTAAAAAGAACGAACGTTTCAGTAGACTTACTTTCAGTTCAAAAATTGCATTTTTCTTTGTCGGTAAAGGAATTCTTTTGATGTTTTTAGGTTTTGTGGCTTTGTTAAAACGTCAAAAGATAATTCTAAAGAATACGAAGGAACAATATATTTTTTGAAAAGTAAATTTCACTTTTAATTTAACATATATTACCAAACCTACGAAATTGAAATCTTGAACATCTACTTCAAAGAATATGCTTATTTATGATTCAGGCAGATACAAAAAATTTGCAACGTACTACTTAGAAAAGATACATACGTATCAGATTATCTAAGTTAATCGTGTGACTAGTCGCGTGCGGTCCGTTGAAGCGATGAAAGTACTGCATCATTTGTTTTCCTAGGGCAGAATAATGTGACATGTAAAAATTGTAATTATAATGCAAATTCTCATTGCCGATCAGAATTTATTCTGATACTTTTAATACATAACTCACCGTAGCTGTCAATGGAACGGCATATATGTGTTTATATTTATAATTTGCAATCCAGTAGCTTTTGTGCTTTATGTCTACTATTTGTATTGTGTGAGAAATATAATTTTTTTCCGGTATTGTTTATTTTTCAACATGAATAAAGAAAACTCCGTGAAACTCGAGTAGTTTTACTGTTCCAGTGGACAGAAGAATATAACTTCAATACCAATAAATAAAATTATAACTACTTATGATTATTTATAGTTTTATTATTAAGTAAACTTTCGTTTGTTACTTATTAGTAAACCAGAAACATTTCTCCAAATGAAATGCTAATAGCATGCCATAAAATTTCAAATTATTTAGTTTTCACAAAAAATAAAATTTGTTAATCAAAATAATATTCATTTGATTGAACAGAAGACTCTTATTAATAACTAATAAGGACATAACACATTTTTAAAAGTACCTGTGCATCTGCTTTTTTAGAAGGCGTTTATCTGTTTAAATAAATGATTGTTTATTGCCAGTAGGTCTAGTGAATATGTTAGATGCTACAAAATTTTTAATTTTTTACGTTTTTAATTATATTGAAACCATTGTTTTTAATATCCAGGGACGTACATTATTGTGTAACAGAATCAATATATATGTACTTGCTTATGATGGCGAACAATATATTTTGCCAATGTACCGTGCATTAGTTGAATACATCGACGGTAACTAGTAGTTATGTTTTTTTCCATTTTCCAAAGTACAAAAAATTCGAGACTGATTTTTGCATTTTATAGACACCTTGATTCTCTGAGTTCATGGTTTAGATATAACTTTTTAGAATTGTCTGTGGCATGATGGTGATGTGTTATAGAATAGTAATTTGACTTGCATCTTTTCCGATTAAAGTTATTAATATTTAATTGACAATTAATTAATGTTTATGATCTATTTAGAAACTTGCAATTGACCCGCCTCCATCATAGAACCTTTTGAATTGATGTTGTATAGTACCTCCGTGTGTGCTAATTTCATTATAAATCCTGTCTATGTTGAGTTCCAGTTATTTTCAATTTAAATTCTCTTACCCACGCCAAATTTTGAAACCCTGACTTTTAAAAATCTGAAATTCCTGCTCATAAAACGCTGATGTAAATATTCTGATACCTATAGTTGACAAGGGTGACGCCAACGCAGTCTTTGATAGTGATGAGCATAAACGAAAGATACACTCCCTACTGCAAGACGATTCTTAAGAGAAATTCCACCGCATGCATCCAACGCTCCATAACTTTGTCAAAAAAATCCTCATCTACTACAATGATACTCAAAAGTTTCTTTTGTCTAATGACATTATTGCTCTCAAAGTACACCGCCTACTCAAAATACGCAAACAATGATAATTTATATTCTATAGTTAGTATCGCTTTACTAATTCTTTATAAAAAATTCCAAACATTTCATAGTTTCATTTCATCGAAAAAAGTGATAGTCAATTCTCAGAATTTACTGGTAAGTTTTAATGTTGAGCTGCTGTTTTCCACAGTCCAAATACTTGTCATTATATACATAATCCCCCAGACCCTATCCTCTGATATCCAGCCTGACAACAAAACCGACCTAGTGGAAACCTATTTTCACTAATTTCCTTACCACTACTACGAACATGTATCTGGTGGGGCCATGAGTTTCCCTCTTTTTCTTGTTATCGTCAACACTTTTATGAATGCGTTTGAACAACAAATCATCTATTCTTATATTCAAAGACTGAAATACCGGTTTAGATACGTTAAATAAAATTCTTTTTATTTCTGAGTTGGAAAGTTACCTTCATTTAGTATTCGTTAGAGTGGGCGTCCATATTTATCATAAACTTACTCATACAGATAAATATTTAAACGTTGTCTCTCATAATCTTTCAACACAAACATGTAGCGTCATAAACTCCCTATTCCAAAGTCTTTTCTATATATTAATCTAATTCATTATTTCGAGAACTTAATTATTATGAAAACAAAACCTTTGTCAATGGCAACAATTCCAAGCAAGATGTCAAATGCACCATAAATAAATATTTCAACCAAAGACATTTAGTTTCATTTCCCAACACACATCTACTATTTCCGCTTTTGCAACATAATATTAAAACCGTCTTCAAGCCCATTCCACATTGTTGGCTTTTTTCTCTGTTAAAAATGGTAACTGTTTGAAAACACTTGGAAACTAGGTACCAAATTAAATTTGATTCTATATCACAATCCATATTATGACAGTCACAAAATCTTAATCTTAACTGCGATAAGGGCTACAATGTTAGGAAAATTTTGTATGAAAACCACTTCATCACAAACGCAATGTTCGAGTAACTTGAAACAACTTTAGTTATTAGCATTTCTCTGGCCCATTCGTCTTGCTGTTATTCAAAACCAAATTTATAATTAAGTACTTGCACGCATTAGGTGTTAATATTTATAGATGATCGATTTTCTGGCGCACGGTAGCGTGTCCGGTACAAGTTCGGTTGGCGTATCTACCAATTGTGTATTAATTCATAATGAGTTGCGCCTAGAGTATGTATTGCTAGTTCAATCAACCATACACAAAATGAGAGAAAATGTTACGTAAATGCGAATACAGGTTATAAGAAATACATACATCAAATTATAGTATACATACATATATGCACATCAGTATCGGTATTTAATAATGGGTGTTTTTTACGTTGCATGAGAACTATCGATATCGATAACTATGGTTTGACAGCCGATAATGTCAAATTGTGTTGACATTTCTGTTCAGTAAGGTTTGGCAAGTCATCATGAATCGTTTAATGCCAGAACAACGCCTCGAAATTGTCGAAATTTACTTCGAAAAAAACAAATCTCTTCGCGAAGTTCATAGAGCACTTCGTCCATTTTACGGTCAACATAATCGGCCTAGTGAGCAAGCAATTCGTGCAATTATTGATCGTTTTCGCACTAATTTTACTCTTCTCGATTCAAAACATCAACAAGATAAGGAAATGTGCGTACCGAAGAGAATATTGCTGCTGCAGCGCGAAGTATTGAAGAAGACGCCGAAATGTCGATTCGTCGTGGTTCCCAACTTGTTGGCCTTTGTCCTTTCACTACGTGGAAAATGTTGCGAAGGATCTTGGGTTACGTGCCCATAAAATGCAGCTCGTGCAAGAATTGAAGCCAAACGCCCATCGTTTGCATCTCATTTTTGCTGATTGGGCTCACTTGAAACTGGCCGAAGATCAGCATTTTTATCAAAGAATTGTGTTTAGTGATGAAGCTCGTTTCTGGTTAAATCGCTACGTTGATAAGCAAAATTGCCATATTTGGTGCGAAGACAATCCGCAAGCCGTTAACGAATCACCATTACATCCATTAAAATTGACTGTTTGGTGCGGTTTGCACGGTAGTGGCATTATCGGTCCTTATTTCTTTCGAAATGAGGAAGCAGCTACCGTTACGGTGAATGACAAGCGCTATCGAGCCATGCTGACCGAATTTTTGTTTCCAAAAATTAATCAACCAAACATCGACGTCATTTGGAACCAAACAAGACGGCGCCATACTTGCCATATGCTTAACGATCGATTTGTTGCAAAATCAATTTGGTGACAACTTTATTTCCAGAAGTGGTCCTGTTCGCTGGCACACTCGTTCGTGTGATTTAACGCCTCTGGATTACTTTCTATGGGGCTATATTAAGTCATTGGTTTATGCCGACAAACCAGCCATTTTTGAAGCATTGGATGCCAATATTCAAGCCATCGTTGACACCATACGGCCAGATTTATTGGAAAAAGTAGTCAAAAATTGGACTGATCGAGTGGACCATGTAACTCGTAGCCGCGGCGGACATATGCCGGAAATTATATTTAAAAAATAAATGCCATGAAATTATCTACCAGATTATAATAAAAAAAATTTCATTTCAACAATATTTCTGTCTTGTATTACCATTTTAAATTGTCAAGCTCTTAAAAAAACTCCCGAAACATCGTGGCAGCAATATGATGCTTACAATGCGAACTTAATTGTTTACGAAAAAACAGAATTACAAAGGGCACGTGGAATCAAAAAGGTACGGAGAAAATTTAAGAAATGGTTTAAAAGTATGTACATTATTAACAGGACTACCACGTTATACTAATCAGAACACCCATAATACATAATTGTAATAATATATATACTTTTGACTTCATTCAGAAATGAATGTTTATAGTATCATTACTTGTATTGGTATAAATAATAATGTCCAATTTATTGATTTCTACTTTTGATCATTCACTTTATTCTATTTGCTTAGTGCTCGTATCTACTCAATCAACACACAAGATAATACAAAAATTTATTGTAGAATATTCGACATAGCTTAAGACATATAGGTAACGTAATTTGATTAAAAAATAATATAATTTACCGTGTTTCTATGTCTTGGAGTTTTGTTCGACTCGCACCTTAGCTTTTCTAAGCATATAAGTGACATAACTAGATTAGCTTCTAGAAGTCTAGGGTTCCTTATTTGGTCTTGCGAGTGTTTTAGTAACCTACACACTTTGAAGATTGTTTACTGTTCTCTTGTCCGGTCCAAAATGCAATTCGCTTCAGTAGTGTTGTACCCCAATTATTATTTCCAACAGTTACTCCTGGAACATGTTCAGACACGATTTATGAAATATTTATCTTACAGATAGATGTTATCCTGCCTTTGGTACGACATATGAATGTGTACTTGCTGGACATAACATCAAATCCCTTTATATACGCAAAGAGAAAGCTGGTGGTGATTTTTTTTTAAATTAATTAATAATTTAACTGATTTTACTGAGCTATTGTCTCGAATTGATTTCCTCGTACCTAGGTTTGATACTAAATCGTCGGCAACTGTTTCAATATGTAGGGCAAGAACCAATGTTTTTTACAAGGCTCCACTGGTACATATTTGCAGAAATGCCAATGGATTATATTTGGATCCCTTTCTGATACAGCATTAACCAACATTTATTGTACATTTAGTTTTAAAATAACTTACATTACCTTGTTATAAGTGTTTACATTTTTTTGATAATTAGTTTTTTATTTTTTTTTGTATTAAATTAACTGCACTAACTTATTCTTAATTTTAGTAATTGGATTGTTAAATGTCAGGCATTAAAAATTATTATTATTATTAATATGTGAAATAATTCTGTTAACACAGCAAGTAGGAGGAAGTATTTATCGCTTTTATGCGAATGTTCGAGGTGTGACAATTTAATTCTTGGAATAGTCGTGTGGTATTGCCCATGACGTGATTGTATCAAAACCAGATGAGTATTTGTGTGTTAGCACGTCCCAACTAATAAGGGCGTAAATTTCAAACTAATTGCAGTCAGTTGTTAGTTAAGTGTTGACAAGATAATGAATACCTGTGTGTCCCCACAAAATTAGCTATCGAACTTTAGAGCAGTGTAATATCAAACATTGCATGAAATTCGGAAAATACGCTATTGAAGCGTTGGAACATTTAGAAGTGACATGTGGTGAATATACAACAAAATTATATACGGCTCGACTGATAGCTGGGAATTTCAAATAAATCGAGAAATAATTACGCTACTTTTAATTAAGAAATTCAATATACAAAATATTTTTTTATCACATGCAAAGG
Source organism: Dermolepida albohirtum (assembly GCA_031893035.1). NCBI lineage: Eukaryota > Metazoa > Arthropoda > Insecta > Coleoptera > Scarabaeidae > Dermolepida > Dermolepida albohirtum. The sequence continues at coordinate 7,786 of JAVIWB010005409.1, forward strand.
GGAAGTTCTGAAAATCCTTAGCAGTAGGTCACAGATCTTAAAAACCAAAATCTTAGCATCAATTGCCAACTGTTTTTCCGACAAATTATAGTTGCAATTTTGCAACAAATTTTTTGTTGTTATAAGTAATGTAATGTTTTCAATAAGTAATATTAAAACTCCGCACAACGCTTTTTAGGTTATGAATTGTTATTCTTTTAAAGGAAGTTTAACATAAAACTAAAGTCACTAAAACTTACTGGAAGCTTTTGGTGACAATACTTCATAAGCTACAGTTAGTTACGTGTTTCATAAATTTAAATGTGGTAGGTGTACATACATTAGAAGACAAAGGAAGACCTAGATAATTTGCTGTAGATAGAATTTTACACAAGCATCTCCATGTGAGGAATAAGGATGTAGTATTTGTTAATCAAGGAACAAAAAAAAAACAAGTTCAGATAGATTGGTGTAGATATATGGGGATCTTTGAAGCAGGGCTTTGTTGTGATGCTTGAAAATGAGAGAACATCAACAAAAGCTATTTGTGGCCAATGTGCAAAAAAAGTGGTTCCTGTTTTTTCAGATGTAGTTGTCCATTTATAGCAATTCGTCTTGACGATCTTTAAAAACTGTAAATGTCGTTCTATTTACAGAAGTTTGCTTTCTTCAAGTCAAAATTGTATAGTTATCACCCATGATCACATTCGCGTGGAATTTCGCAACGCCGTATAAGCAATATAAAGGGTGCTTCAAATTGCGCGGGTTTTTTTAAGAATAAATAAAATATAGATGGCGCATTGAATTTGTCTGGGTATGTCGGCATTTAATAAAAAGTGTGATGCATGACATTTATAAAAATGGCTTCGTGCACGGTACAATAATGTGTTCAAATTGTTGAATTATTTTATGAAAATCAGCGTTCTGTGAAAAGAGTTTTTAAAAAATTACGTGAATTTTATGGTTTACATAATCGTTCATCTGAAAGCACTATTGGTCGAATTATTAAAAAATTTCAAGAGACCGGTTCCGTGGAAGATCAAAAAAGTGAAAAATACAGTCGTAGTGGTCGTTCACAAGAAAATATTGGTTTGGTTCGTGAAAGTGTTGCTGAAGATCCTGAAATGTTCATTAGACGACGTTCACAACAACTTGGACTTAGTGGATCAACATGGCGTATTTTACACAAGGATTTAGCTCTGAAGGTATATAAGGTTCAAATAACACAGGAACTGAAGCCATTAGATCATATAAAACGTCGTTCATTTGTCAATTTCATCAATTAACAACCAGTTGATTTTTCTCAAAAAATGTTTTCTAAAGAGGCACATTTTGAACTTGGTGGCTATCTTAATAAACAAAATTGCCATATCTGTGGTGAGGAAAATCCACGAAATATTCATGAGAAACATATGCATCCTAAACGAGTTACTGTTTGGTGTGCATTATGGTCAGGTGTTGTAATTGGACCTTACTTCTTTGAAAATGCTGCTGGTGAAGCTGTAACTGTCAATGGTGATTGATATCGTCGGATGATAACCGAATTTTTGTGGCCTGAATTAATGAATATTGATCTGGTGGATATGTGGTTTCAACAGGATAGCGCTACACCTCACTTTGCACACGAATCAATTGATTTATTGAGAGACAAATTTCCTGAAAGTGTAATCTCAAGAAACGGTGATGTTAATTGGCCACCAAGATCGTGTAATTTGACACCGTTAGACTTTTGGGTTATGTGAAAAGTCAGGTTTATAAAAACTATCCATAATCAATTTCTGCTTTGAAAGATGAAATTATTTGTGTCATTGGTGAGATAGAGCCTCTATTATGTCAAAATGTCATTGAAAATTTTAACAAAAGAGTGGACGTATGTGGAGCTGTAGGAGGAGGCTATTTGGCAGATATTATTTTTCGTATATAAATGTCATAACTTAAATTACCAATAAAAAGTTTTTGAAAGTGAATACAAATTATGTGTTTTATTTATTCCATAAAAAACCGCGAAATTTGAAACACCCTCTACATATTTTATGTACTTATAATATACACTCCAGGGCTTGTCGCCAACGACTTGCGTTGGTTGAAGTTGATTAAAAATGTTATGTGTAACAAGATTTCCTGACGATAATGTGGCAGAATTTTAACGATATTTTGACGACTTGTCAGGAGAAAAGTATTCTGCTTGTTTCAAGGAGTAATTCTAAAAAATGAACAAGTGTATTTTGGCTATTAAGAATTATTTTGAAAAACAAATAAAATTATTTTCTTAAAACATCGCTTTAGTAATTACATGCAAATGTAATTAAGTGGCCCACAAAGTGAAATGAATGAAAATTTTCTGCTATTCTATAGTTGCATTAATTACAGAAGGTTAATGAAAATTTTCTATATATTCGGTACAGTGCTTATTTTTTATTAAATTTTTGATTACGTCAACAAAAAGTATTTTCGAGTACATTTACGCGATCAGAAAGCAATATTAAATAGTCAACAGGTATGTATGTACATATATCGCAACATACAAATTGGCTCCATCCTAAAAAAACATGCACGTCACATTCGAAGTTTAAAACTACATTAGTATGTTTCTCCAGCTATAAATGAATGGTCCACCAATAATTATTTGAATATGGCCAAATGCCTGATAAACAGTACTATTTAGCGGTGTTGAAATAACTACGGCATTCTGTTAGAAAGAAAAGACTTAAATTATAACAAATAGATCATGTACCATGGCAAAACATCATCTCATTTCTCGTCACGAAAGGGATTGTTCTATTAAATTATTCTGTCCATTCACACTATTCGTTATGATTTCTTGCTATTATTTTAAAAATATGGAAATGTCCTGAAAAGATGAGGACTTTCCAATATACAAAGGGTACTAGGAAAGTTATTTCCTCAATACACCTCTCCATTATGCGAAACCAATCTTTAAATCATTTCTGCCAAGTTTCACAAGGGAGTAAAGCACACTCGTTGTTCCAAGCCCGCAGAAGGTCCTCATCACTAGAAAACCGCCTCCCTTTTAGCTTCGTTTTCACATGCGGGAACAGTGTAAAGTTGCAGGGAGCAAGATCTGGACTGTAGGGAGGGTGCTCGAGAAGTTTAAATTCTGTCGTGGTCAAATATTCGGGCAGGGTTTGTCGCGGTAAGCTGGAGCATTATTGTGATGGAGAAACCAGTTGTCCATTCTTGACTTTGGCCGCGGGTTCTTCATAGATCCAATGACTTTAGGCAGGCACTGTTTAGTATATCACTTAGCTGTGACTGTCTTCTATTTCCATTCGATTTGAAAAATACAGCTGTCATTTTCTTCTTTACAGATCGGGATTTTCTGACAACTACGGGTGTGTCCTCATCATCAAAGACCCAAACTTTGTTTTGAGTTTTGGTCAGCACATCGTAATGGTACAGCCAAGCTTCGTCACCTGTCACGATGTTGTTCACATATCGAGATTGTCTATTATTAAACTTCTTTAGCTTCTCCCGGCACTAAGTCACACGTCGTGTCATCTGCTCTTCAATCAGTCGATGCGGCACCCAGAGAGAACAAAGTTTCTTCACGTGCAAATGATCGTGCAGAATCAAACGAATTGCTGGTGCATTTAGGCCTGAAGTACCCTCTATCTGCTGGTAGGTCACTCGCTTGTCTTCACCAAGCATTGTCCTCACCGTAATAACGTTTTTTTCCGAAACTGACGTTCGTGGACTTCCCGGCCTCTTCGCATCCTCCACAGTTAAACTTCCCCTTTGGAATTCTCTATACCACCTGAATATCGTTGTGCGATTTGGACAAACATCACCAAGTGCAAGAGTCATTTCTTCGAAACACTGGTCTATGTTTAAACCACACACGAATTTATAACTCAAAACTGCTCTTATCTCATTTCGTGACCACGATGCCATCACGGTACACTCTCACTGCTAATGAATAAGTGAGCCCATCGATATGGCGCGGCGGCTACTACGCACGTATGAACGTGTCTCAACATCCAGCAACAAGCAGCTTCCTACGATTCATTGTTGCATCATATTGCAAAACTTTCCTAATACCCTTTGTAATTGGTATTTAACAGAATGCAAAACAATAGCTGAACAGGATTCCTTGAATTGGAAATCCACTTTAAATATATACAAAGTGAAAAGTTTTAGTAGGTGGACAGACAAATGTGAGTAGCTGGTCGATTGTAATAAGTCGGAGTTACGTTATGTTACAGCCTCGAAGTTTCTGTTACAAGTATGTCTTAAATAAAGGATTCTGTAGTTTACGATATTTATTGAAATAGTAACATTAATTAATTATAACATAAAATATGCATTTAAAAAGTAGAATACAATAGCGGTACAAAGCCGAAAAAGCACAATTTGTCAAAAAGTTGATATTAAAGATTTATCATTCTCTGCATAATTATTATCTTTGAAGCATCGGATAATTTCTCTGACAAATTTCAATAATAACTTGAATAAGTTAATAACAAGGAGTGATTAGAAAAGGAATAAATTTCGAAAATTGTAAAGCTTAAAATAATAAATTCTTATTGAAACAAAAATTGAAAAGATTCTGTAATTCTATAAAATTAATTAACTAGAAATTCTGATACTTATCGATAATTTTCTATGTATTTATAAAATTTTAAATTTAAAAGAAGTAAATTTAATTGTCAGAAAAAATATTCACTTTTGATTAGAATTGAAAATGATAGAGTTCTTAAAAAAATTAATTATTTACTAAATAATTTTTGTTCTGGCATTTTTAGTTTAAAAAAGGATACGCCTAACTTGATATACAATTGCAGATGACTGATGTCACGTATTCCAGACGACCACCTTTTAGAAACTGATCGAACCGAGAAACGAATGATACGAATTTCGCGGGTGCTAATGGTGGATTGCTTGTGTAGATCATCAAGTTGACAAAACTTTCAGTAATTTAGAAGGATGATTTATTTTCCGATATATTTGGCTATACTTAATATATTAGACAAAGATGTAATATGGGACACAATCATTAAAAAAATCACTATGAATATGCTTTAACTATTCTTTCAACTACGAATTCTCTTGTCCTCGTCATGCAACAGTATCATACGTCCCCAAGATGTCACATTTCATTTGGCATATATACAAGGAACACTCTAAATTTTCAAATACTCTGTGCTTTTAATGAAATACACGTCAATAAAAAACTACTAAAGTTTTGAAATATTTACCGCATTAGACATATTCAGCTCTGCTTGACGTTCAACTCTGCCTTAATTAAAGAAAAATATAAACTGGGTAGAAGATTTTCCATTAAAGAAGAGAGGAACATCCTAAAATTATAACGTTTTTTGAAAGCCTGTTTTCAGAGTGGAAGCTTTTAAATTAAAAATAGATTTTAACAGTGTATTGAAGTTGAAAGGGATTATCATTATTATGAACTCGATACGAATTTCACTGATGTCGTGAAGGATATTTATAGTGGTGAAAATAAACCACGAAAACTCTTCCCGGACAGTAGATCGTTGGATTCAATTCTGAGATCTCTTTGCGCTATCAGCCGGAAAATGGTACATAAACGAAAAAGCAGTTTATAAGGAACATATCAAATATAATATCAAATATATACATCAGCAACTTGATTTAATATAGTTACAATAGTTCCGTAAAATGTGACGCTTGCTATGTGAACTTATGAACTTTACGAAGAACGAAATTGCACACGGCATATGGAAAATGATATAATTTTTACCCTGCGCTTTTGTTTACGTAACAAATCCGTTTATCTGTGTATTGTTGGATAAAACAGCGATACATACTTCAGGAGCAACACGAGCGAACTAATATACAAACAAAAAATCATCCCACGCTACTATACGTAGACAAAACTGACTACCTCTCAGTGAATATTCGAGAAGATAACTTTAATTGCGAGATCCAAGTAACTCTGTACGTGAACGCAAACATGAGATATTATGTTTGCATTAATAATACATTTTAAATAGCACGATATTATCATATATTTGGTTCATTCCTTTTATTAAAAAGAAATATGTACCAGCATACTTCTGTGATAAGAAAACAATGTTAAATAATTAGCAAATATGTACCTGCATCTATCTTGTGATAATACGAAATATTTGAATGAAAACAAGATTAAAGAAAATCCTCAAACGAAATCGTAAAATAGGAAAATATCACAGAATAAGTGAATGATTTAAACAAAATAATAATAAAAAATAATAATAGATAATTAAATAATTAAAATTACTTCTTTTTGTAAACCCGTTATGGGTTCAACGTTCGAATATGCTTCTTAATAAATTACTTTTAAAACATTTGTACATGTAGATAATATCAAAGATAAGAATACTTGTCTTTTTAAATTAGAAACCTGAAAACATTATTCTGGATTCGCATTAATTAACAAGGTTAATCATCTAACCAACTAACTGCAGCTTAATTCTTGTTTACTCTGTTACAAAATTAAAATATTTACGAATTATAAATTCATTTGAAATAACCAACTAATACAATTATTTTTTATGCCGGTTGTTAATTAAACTTTTCTCATAAATTTAAATAATTTTCGTAAACTAAGAAACACAAATGTAAGGGTAACTGACATTCGACGAAGGTCTACATTAAAAGTTTTTATTTCAGTCTGGACTTTTAATAACAATAGCGATTATTGCACGAGGGGAAGGTAATTTCAGAGAACAAACTTTCTGGCTCTATACGATATGAGACGAAAATAACCGATGTAAAAATATTACCGTCATGTCCAGACGTTCTTAAAACTTAATATGTTGTAGTATTAGAATTACACATTCTTGAACATGTAATTTTTACTAGTGAAGGAAAGTAATGGATTATTTTTAACTGGTATATAAAACTTTTCTTTTAACATTCAAGTTTTATTATTTGAAATTCTCCGTTCGAAATATGCAGAGATTTCGTTAAATATTCAGTATTACAATTTCAATCTGATAAAATCAACAAATACAAAGAAATCACAGAATCAAAGGAAAATAAAATTCTTTAATTTGTTAAAATAATGAATAAAGATGTTTTACAAGGCCTGCAAAGAGTTACAAAAGAAAAGGAAACAACACTAACACATTAAAACATGCCTTGAAAGAAGCATTTTGAAAGATTAATCACGGAACAAACAAATCACGTATTGGAGCAAGAATAAGAAAGTAAAGACAAACAGAAATACTTATATAAAAGTTTTATAATGTGATGTAATCGATTGCTGTATACTCTGGCAAATTCAGTGTAGATTGAGACCCGTTCAAGTCTACACTGTAGCCGGCGGCTCGTGAACTGTTATAGTGTAAATACTTGCTTTGTCATTTTGATCAAACACGCAGTGCGAACAATTTTACGCTTTGTCTGTGGATTAAAATCGCCCAAGATTTGAAGTAAATAGCATCTATACTAGAAAGTGATTCTGCTCATCGTATGACCATATTCAGATATAAGCGGTTTCATAGAGGAAATTTGGACTTGGAAGATGCTTTGAGGTTAGCACGCTCACCACATCCATTACAAGGAAAACAATGATTCTATCAGTATAATGCGTGAGTCTAATAAGTATGTAAGTAATCACGAGTGGGGAAGATTTGTTCCCTTTGAATCCCACATATCAATTTCTGTAGAAATTTAAAAATAGAACATTTCATTATTCTAACAGCATCTTGACAAATGTTTAAACCTGGCTTTACTACTATAATTACTACAGCACAGAACAGTCTGGCTCTTTTAAGATGAAGATACGCCCTATTTATATGAAAGTGTCGGTTCATTAGGAAGAAAAAGGTTGGCGTTTTCTTTATCGTAAGAGGTTTGGAGAACCGTTTGTTCCTCCGTCATTGTAAACTATACACCGAGAAGTCTCTGTTCAGAATTGCCAAAATAATGAAAACATTCGTAGACAATACTACAACCAATCGCTCCAATGTTTATACGGAGTATTTAATAAAAACAGGGCTGGATAAGCTGGAACATCTACACTACGGCCTATATCTCACGCCACGTTGCTTTAGGTCCTTTCTATATGTGAAAAACGTGCTGAAAGGCAGAAAGTTTCCCACCATGTAGATCACCTTAGAGCATGAGATGACGAGTGTGACCAACCAAGAACCATATAGGAGTAGCTTTGATGACTTATTTCGAAGAATGAACAATCGCATAGAATGTAGTAGAAAGTGTTTTAAAAGATTACAAAACTTTTCTGGTCACCTTTGTATAAAAACTGCACGAGCAATAATAAATGAACATAAACGAAGTAGTCGAAGCAGTGACTATGTTAAACAGAAGTAAGGAAGTGAGACACGATGGTATTACTCCAGAGATATTGAAAAGTTCGTTGAATGAAGAATTAGAGATGTAGATGTAGATGTAGAGAAGTAGTAGTGGAACCACAGTTAGAATAATGATAGACCGTATAAAGCTAAGAAAAGAACAAATTCCAACCATACACACTATTATTAGGAATAAAAAGCTTTTTACAATATATGAAGGAATATTGTTTGAAACAGTGTAATGTAGCGTAGTATAGCTAAATGACTACGTAACGCAATAAAAAGTTTAGGTAAAAATATAAGAAACATTGCAAAAATTGGAAGCTTGAAGTAAAAATGTGATTAATACATGGAATTGAAGCAAGATACTCATCTAAGTCTTACATTTTGCATGATAATGAATGAAGCAATGAAAGAAATTAAACAAAATTAAAAAACGCTTAAGTATATGGAATTAATAAAAATTTAGAGGTGTGCTTTTGCTGATGATGTGGTAGTACGAGATATGCAAGAGACGAAGCGGACCATTAGCTTTGCAATGTACCTAATAATGTCATATTCTAACAAACAATGCCCGCGATGAGGTTGCAACAGTTATATCACGATTCCTGTAAAATATCAACATTAATATAATCAATTATCATAGGACATGTCTGGGATGAGAGAGGTCGAAGAGTTGATTTGCTTCCTAATCATCTTATGAATTTACAATAGTTACATGATGCCTTAGAGGTTGCCTGGTATGAGATTCCACAGGAGTCCAACGTCTTTGAGAAGTATGCCTGGATGAATAGCAAAATGTATTCGTTTACATGGAGCGGCACATATTTATGTAAATATGAGTTAGGGTTTTCTCGAGTATCTGGCGTCTTTGTATTATCCTTAAAACGATAGTTCCTCCGCTGACATTTCGACGATGACATGCTTGATTAATTATAAAAAGTGACTACAAGAAAAGTATTAAATTTTCAATTACATTTAACAATTGTGCTTAAGCATTCAAATTCGAACAGTACAAAAATAGAACCATTTTTTATGATTCTAATTTAATTAAGAAAGAACTTTACAAATTCTTAACTCAAGCGAGGATATATAGATACCATGCATGAACTGCAAGATAAGCTGATACGGATGTTCCCGGCAGTCTAGGCCATTACCGGTCTATATCGGGCACTGCGCAGTCAAAAGTGCATACATCGTGAGATATACGAAAGCCGTACAATAAGTATCAAATTACAAATTGTAATAAACAATATATTCTACGTTATTATTGTTGTTAAACACTTATCTACGAAAGAACTATTAACAATCTGATTTGCTTGCATAACATTTGCTGCGTAGCGTAACCCTCCATTGTCTTCTCATTGAATGATACTCGTCGCGTTCTTATGTGTTATTATGTAAAAACTGCTTCTGGCCGCGTGCTCCAGTGAGTAAGGATTAGTTGAGGTGATTCTTGTATGCCAGAATAGGGTTTGTTGAAGTCGCGTATCCGTTTCGGAGATTTCAGAAAAACTTTATTGGTGCAGTTTATTAAACCATCTACAATTCAGAAGTTTTTTCGGATAGTTCTGTCACCAGATGTAATGCGTGTAACAGATACGTCACTTGTAATGAGGTGGTACACTCATGTTTAAGGAAACGTCCTGGAGAAAACATTGACGAGCCGGCTTCACTACTCGATTTGTTGATTCAGAATAGAATTTTTTTACAATCTAGTCTCATCAGAGCTTAACTACAAGTTTTTAATATTTTAGAGCAGCTTTAATACTAATCTACATCTTTTCGCACGCACAAAGTAAATGATTTGCTTTACATTCGAGTATTTGGCAATACGAGGGAGCGTTCTTATATTCGCGGAATGAGCAGGTTGTAGAGGGGTGAGTAGACGCATTGGGGGCGTGGCCTGTGCAGCGACTCATGATTAGTATAAATACGAAGTTTCCTTGTTATAAGACAGTTACTCTTTGAGCTATCGTCAACCAAGTAACATAATCAGGAGTGAAAAGTGAAATATGGAAAAAATCGAATATCGTGCCGTTATAAAGTTCCTTACCAGGCAAGGAAAATCAGTCGCGACCATAATGAATGAGATGTCATTGGTTTACGGCGACTCTTGTCCAGGAAAAACCATGGTGTACAAGTGGCATAGTTTATTTAAACAAGGAAGGGAATCCCTTGAAGACGACCCGAGGCCGGCAGGAGCATTGAGGTGACCACGCCAGCACTTATCCAAAAAGTTGAACAAATTGTACTCGAAGATGCTCGACTAAAGAAGAAACAACTCGCAGAAATGGTTGGAGTATCCGATACAACAATTTTTAAAATCCTACACGATCACCTCGGCATGTCTAAGGTCAGCGCAAGATGGGTGCCGAGAATGCTCACGCCGCCGCAAAAACAACAGCGCGTAGAGTGTTCGCGTGCATTTTTGGACCTCTGTAATGAAGACAAGGATGGTGTATTGAGTGGAATTGTTACTGGAGACGAAACTTGGGTTCATCATTATGAACCTGAGTCCAAACAAGACTCCATGCAGTGGCATAAAAAGGGCACAGCACCTCCCAAGAAATTTAAAGTGTCACAATCAGCTGGGAAACTCATGGCAACGGTATTTTGGGACTCGGAAGGAATATTGTTGATTGATTATAAAGATAAAGGTGTTTCTATAACCGGAGAATATTACGCTTCAATATTAGAGCGACTAAAAGAAGCCATTAAAGAGAAAAGACGGGGAAAATTGACAAAAGGTGTTCTGCTTTTGCACGACAACGCGCCCGTCCACAAGAGCCGCGTTGCGTTAGCTGCCCTGCATAAGGTGGGCTTCGAAATTGTGAATCACCCACCCTACAGCCCAGACCTGGCCCCGAATGATTATTACCTGTTCCCGAAAATGAAAAAAGAGCTGCGGGGTAAAAAATTTACTGCCGATGATGAAGTCAAGGAGGCAGTTTCGGCGTATTTTGCAGATAAAGAGAAATCATTTTTTTATGAAGGTATAAATAAATTAATTGAAAGATGTGAAAAATGTATCCGTCTTGCAGGTGAATATATTGAAAAAGAAAAATAATTTGGTTTTTTTATTTCCACCCCTTGTCCCCCATTCCGCAAATATAAAAACGCTCCCTCGTACGTAGTTTGCATTGTATGTACTCCAAAACTGATTAAACTGTTCCTTCTTAGCTACTTAAAATGATAGACTATAAGCCGTCAGCACATAATTTATATGTAACAATAACTCCTTCTGAGATCTCGCATGACATTGTGTATATTTATATTTTGTATGTGTTCGTGTATAAAGCAGTCTCTTTTTTCCGACACAGAAAGATGTATGACAGACTAGACAAATTACATTAGCACCATCGTATTTTAAGTCTGGGAATTGTCCGATAAATTTATTTACACTGTCAACACGCAGCAGTTTAATATTATTCTGCCTTGCGCTCATAATAACGCTACAATGCAATTTCAAATATTAATCGTTATCAACGCAATAAAAATCTGTATGCAAATACTTATTACATTCTACAGCATGCTCCATATACGTTGGTAAGGGCCTTGATTAGCCGGAGACATCAATCGGTACCACCATCTCTTGCTGTTTATGCCCCATTTAATAATTCATCTATTATCATACAGTACTAAGATTCTCATTCAGACCTCAACCCAATAAGAAAATATGAGAAATAATAGAAAATCGTGTTCCTATGAAAAATATGGCACTCAAGTTTGAGAACATGGTGTAAGCACAAATTTACAAACACAACCATAGGCAATATAGGCATAAATAAATGAATAATACTCAAAAACTAGAATTGTACGCGCACTTGCAATGATGTACTTACAGTAATGCACTCATGCATATCTGAACACACATTCATTTTAAAAAGTTAACTTATACAAGTGCATTTCAAATTCATTCGACTCTTTAATTGTTAATCGTGTTTCAGTTTTGCTCTTGTGTTCACATGCATGTGAAATTATTAAATCATTTCTCGTGTACGGGATTGTATAAATTATGACAAAGATATAAAACGAACAGCACGTAAAATAATTTAATATTCATTTGCAACTATCGTTTCATATTCCTAAAACAAGAGACTAAATATCATATATGTATTCAAGGCTTTTAAACAAGATTAACTTAAACATTCTCAGTATGTACCTTCTGTTTTACTGAATTATTAATTTTTGGGAAGTTAATGTTGTGTTAGCATTTATACAGGTATTCATTTTGTTTACAAATTTTGATTTAAAAAATTAGAAAAGCATATATTCTTACTTGTGTCACAAACACTGTACAGAGAAATTATTTTCTCTGGATTAAATGCTTATGAATAAATGAATGAATAAATGATGACAAAATGCATTTGGCAAAGAGCAAAAATGTCAAATACTCAGCTGAAGTATATACGTACTACTGAAAAGGGCAAAAGGTAGAGCAAAAGAAGTATAAGATAAGAAAAAATTGGAAAAATATTGTTACGAAAGTTCCATTACACAATTGGATTCATATACCAAGGAAATAATTGGACATTATCCCTGATAATCAACGACTTACCTTGAAACTCTTATGATAAAGCCAATATATAAATCTCAGAACACTTTATTTTTTGGTAGTTGATTACGAATCTTGGATAGAATTCATAATTCGTTTATTTGTGCGCTAGCTATGTAAATAATATCAAAATCTAATCTATAACCCACATCTAAATAAGCGAATTCGTAACTGGTTGTAGACTGCAGCGTTTGCCACTTTCAAATTTCACTAACTACGTATAAAGCTTTATTTAATATCTGTCGTTATTAAATTAATCAAAAAAAGGTAAAAACCACTTACCCCATCAATGTTAGTACTCTGTATACGTATTTCGGCAATTAGATTGTCATCATCAGTAAACTATTAATCATAGTGTCGCACCTCAATACACGGTAAAGCTCACATAGAAAATTTCGCGCACCACTTCCGCCAAAGCCAAACAAACATTTACACACACACATACACATGTGTGTGTGAATGAAGGAAGTATTATGCTGAATTTTCCGTGTGAACTTCACCGTGAATACAGGTGCGACATTGTGACTAATTGTCTGGTGATGATGATAACTTTCTTGTCGAAATACGTAAACAGTAAAGAACTTTTCCCTCTTTTGATTAACTCATTTAACAATAGCCTCCTATAATAATTACATTCTTAAATTAACACGTAGATTTAAAAGTTATAGGTTTGATTAAGAAAGTAATAAATTAAACAAACAAAAGCAATTCCTTCTGTGAACCTTTTAATGAAAACTTATAAAATTAATTCTTTTGTTTGTTTTTGTAATCTGAAACTAATTAAGTACGTGATTTAGCGAATTCTTCACCAATATACTTAAGACTGCTATCTGTTATAAAACTACTTCACTTTGACTCGACGAAAAATTAATTTAATTCCCAGTTTCATATTCTTGCGATATTTTTCCTCAGTTTTTATTATAGTCCAGGTTTATTAAAAATGTAATTTTCATGACATTAACCGTTGCGCTTATTTGTCGAGTTGCTGCAGAATTTTTTAATTTTCTTTTTAATGAAGATTTTGCATATTGAATGGATTTTTAATTCCACTCGGACGTAACCTAGAAAAGGGAAAAATAAGTAAATATGAAAGCTTCTTGCTTTGTAAATAGAAGATGATATTTCTGATATGCAAAAAAATAAGACACATAAATGTTCTCAATCAGATTTTATATATACAAATATACTAGGTGTCCCATGACATGACTGCCTCAGATTAGGGATGTGTTACTGAAGCAATATCAACTTACACATGTTTAGTGACCATATGTCGAAAACTCTATCGTAACTGAGTTACACGTACAAAGGGTACTAGGAAAGTTTCGTAATATGACGCAGCAATGAATCATAGGAACCTGTTTGTTGCTGCATGTTGAGACAGGTTAATACGTGCATAGTAGCCGCCGCACCATGTCGATGGGCGCAGTTATTCATTAGCAGTGAGAATGTAAAGTGCTTGCGATGGCATCGTGGTCACGAAATGAGATAAGGACAGTTTTGCATTATAATTTCGTGCGTGGTTTAAATATAGATCAGCGATTCGAAGAAATGACTCTTGCACTAGGCGATGTTTTCTACATCGCACAACTATATTCAGGTGGTATAGAGAGGCTGGGAAGGCCACGAACGTCAATTACGGAGGAAAACGTTACTACTATAAGTAAAATGCTTGGCGAGGACAGGCGAGTGACCTACCAACAGATACAGGGTACTTCAGGACTAAATGCACCAGCAATTCGTTCGATTCAGCACGATCATTGGCATGTGAAGAGACTTTGTTCTCTCTGGGTGCCGCATCGACTGACTGAAGAGTAGATGATTCGACGTGTGACTTGGTGCCGGAAGATGCTAAAAAAGTTTAATAAAGGACAATCTCGGTATGCGAACAACATCGTGAAAGGTGACGAGATTTGGCTATACTATTACGATGTGCCGACCAAAGCTCAAAACAAAGCTTGAGTCTTTGATGATGAGGACACACTCGTAGTTGTCAGAAAATCCCGATCTGTAAAGAAGATAGCTGTATTTTTCAAATCGAGTGGAGTTGTGGGACGCGTCGTTATGGACACACAGAAGACAGTCACAGCTAAGTGGTACACTGAACAGTGACTGCCTAAAGTCATGGGATCTATGAAGAACCTACGGCCAAAGTCAAAAATGGACACCTGGTTCCTCCATCACGATAATGATCCAGCTCACCGCAATAAAGCCTGCACCAAATATTTGACCACGACAGGATTGAAACTTCTTGAGCACCCTCCGTACAGTCCAGATCTTGCTCTCTGTGACTTTGCACTATTCCCGCATGTGAAAATGAAGCTAGAAGGGATGCGGTTTTCCAGTGATGACAACCTTCTGGGGGCTTAGGACAACGAGTGTGCTTTACTCCCTTGTGAAACTTGGCAGACACAAAGCGGTTTTTGCAGAAGTCCTAAATAACTTTTTGAAACGAATGCGATGAGTACATTCAGCGTGACTATTGGGCGACAGGTTTCTTCTTTACAACGCGTCGCCACTTCACTTCATCAAATACATATTAGCAATCGAAATTTAAAAAGTTGAATAAGATGATACACACGAGCCCTCGCAGAAAAACGGACAGTATATATTAAATCGTAAATTGAGTATGCTTTACATTTAAAGAAAAACAAGTGAATATCTTTTCTATAACAGTTAATGACATATGACAAAAATGAATATTATAGGTCAGTTGTAGAAGAATATTTCATATTTAATTATTTCTTTATTCCTTCTTACCCATGATATGAAATCCAGCTCTTATTCATGGAGGCCTTTCGTGTTACGCGCTACTTAAGTATTTTACTTCTAAAAGATGTGTATCAAACATTTTTGAAGTAGTGATTAGTTATTAACATTTTTTAACAGCAAAATATAATGCAAATATTAGTTTTAATATTAGAAATCACGTTAACCTGATTTGATGAACTTGTGCACTAATTATGGTCAGAAATTTCATTTTCGAAATTCTTTTATTTGTACAGAATAAAATTGTATATTATTTGCTTTTCAAAGGTATGCCTCTTTTTCAAAAAAAGAGCCTTGTAAACCTTTAATACATTTATTTGTTAAAACAAAATAAAAATATTTACTTAAAATGTAACATAAAAATTCTTCTATAATTAAAATAAATTCCTTCTTGTAATAACCCCGGCATGAGCTGTACGTACGTATATATATATCCATTAGTATGTTCCTCCTTTTGCAGTTTATAATTAACAATACAAATTTTATTTTTGGTTATATATATATATATATATATATATATATATATATATATATATATATTGCCTTCCTCAGAATTTTATTATTTATCCAATATTATATCTACCTCACCTCAACTTCCTACATCCCCAAATATTGTCTAAAAATGTGTCACATATATAACAAATATTTTTGTACGTGCTTAATTGTTCTTTATTATTTTCTATATTCTGGATGTATTTTATTTCTTCTTTCTTTATTTCAATATATAATATACATATATTGCTGGAACGTAAATAAATGAAATAATTTTTCTTCAAGACTGCCGCAAAAAAACACAAAAAAAAATATATTATTACATATATAAAGGCTGTTTCAAATTACGCTTTTTTTTAAGAATAAATAAAATATAGATCGCGCACTGAATTTGTCTGAGCATGTGGGCATTTAAAAAGTGTGATGTATGACATTTATAAAAATGGCTTCGTACACGGTACAACAATGCGTTCAAATTGTTGAATTATTTTATGAAAATCAGCATTTTGTGAAAAGAATTTTTAGAAAATTACGTGAATTTTATGGTTTACATAATCGTCCATCTAAAAGCACTATTGGTCGAATTATTAAAACATTTCAAGAGATTGGTTTCGTGGAAGATCAAAAAAGTGAAAAATACAGTCGTAGTAGTCGTTCACAAGAAAATATTGGTTTGGTTCTTGAAAGTGAAAAATACAGTCGTAGTGGTCGTTCACAAGAAAATATTGGTTTGGTTTCTGAAAGTGTTGCTGAAGATCCTGAAATGTCCATTAGATGACGTTCACAACAACTTGGACTTAGTATTTTACACAAAGCTTTAGCCCTGAAGGCATATAGGATTCAAATAACATAGGAACTGAAGCCATTAGATCATTTAAAACGTCGTTCATTTGTCAATTTCATCAATGAACAACCAGCTGATTTTTCTCAAAAAATAATGTTTTCCCATAAGCAACATTTTGAACTTGGTGGCTATGTTAATAAACAAATTTGCCGTATCACGGGTGAGGAAAATCCACCAATTATTCAAGAGAAACCTATGCATCCTAAACGAGTTACTGTTTGGTGTGCATTATGGTCAGGTGGTGTAATTGGACCTTACTTCCTAGAAAATGTTGCTGGTGAAGCTGTAACTGTCAATGGTGATCGATAGAGCCTCAATTATGTCAAAATGTCATTAAAAATTTTAACAAAAGAGCGGACGTCTGTGGAGCTGCAAAAGGAGGCCATTTGGCAGACATTATTTTTCGCATATATGTAAATGTCATAACTGATAAATAAATGAAAAGTTTTTTAAAGTGAATGCAAATTATATGTTTTATTTATTCTTTAAAAAAACCGCGAAATTTGAAACAGTCTTTATATATATATATACGTACAAAAATAATAACAATGTACATACATACTTACGTATACATATATGTATATAGCAGTCCTAAATTAATACAAAAATAATAACAATGTACATACATACTTACGTATACATATATGTATATAGCAGTCCTAAATTAATACTTATAAATTACATTTACAACGAACAATTCTAATGCAGCCATATTGAAATAATTTAATGTATCTGAATATATGTATATGATTTTCGGTAAAATACCGAATATGAGGGGGAAGTACTAAGTTTTCTAGTCATGCGCTCTTATTTGCTTATACATTAAAATAGCAGTACTATAGCTGGCGGCGCAAACGTGTAACTGCGTTTAGTATCTGTTGCAGAATAATTCAACAATTTATTAATCTTCTATTTCTGTTATAATATGAGCCGAGCAAAATATTGTTCGTCGGAAAAAGAGGAGTTATAATTAATCTACTTAAGAGAGGCAAAAGCTAAAAGTTTATACAAAATACGCTTTCATGTTTTGCGCAAATGATTGCAAACGCTAACAACTGGAGAAAAGTGAAAGAATATTGTGGCGGAAAAAGGAAAACTATCCTTAGGGAAGGCAGCAACATCATAACTTGTTCAAAGAAGACACCGTCTATAAGTTTAACTGCAATTAAAAGTGAGTTAAACCTTTGAATAAGCACCTCTACTATTAGACGAAGATTGAAGCAAGGGAAGTCGCGTGTGATACCACTATTAAATAAAAGGCAAATACAAACTAGATTGTCGTTTGCTCATGAATACGTACAATGGGACGAAAAAAGTGGCGTAATGTACTGTGGTCCGATGAATCGAAAATACTTTTATTTATTTTCGGTGCATACCAACAACACGTACGAAGACAAAAATCGAGAGCACTTCAACCCTAGTACATAAAACAGACGATAATATTCGGAGGTTCAAGTATCATGCCGTGGGGAGTATTTCGTGGTATGGCAACGCCCTTTACACAAGATAGAAGGCATAATGAATGCTGATATCTATGTGAACGTATTACGAATTGCGCTTTTACCATATGGAGAAGAATAAATGCCACTAAGATGGTTATAACATATATGCAAGATAACGTTCAGAAGCATGTTTCTCGTAAAGCGAAAACATGGTTTCGAGATAACAACGATCACGTTTTGAGTTGGCCGGCCCAATCGCCATAGTTAAACCCCAATGGAAAATTAATGAATGCAGTTAAAAAGGACTGTATCTGCTGCTACACCGCAAAATATTGACGATCTGGGATGGAATATGACAAGCCGAAGGGAAATCAATTTCAGCAGAGGCAAGTAGGCAACTGGTGAACTTGTTGCAAAATAAGGTGTCAAGAGGTGATAAATAACGAAGGTTAAACAACAAAACATTAAGTGATTTAATTCATTTACTAAGTAAAACCGACATTTGGTTAGTATTTTGGCATGACTGCTATTTTAATGCACAACTATTTTTTGCTTGTCCTAGAATATAAACAGTTTTATTTTCTCTTTAGTAATAAGATAGCTATTTATTTATTGTTATAGTTATGTAACATGTTCGAATAAAAAGTTCAATAAACTTAAATTTCTTTTATTTAACGTATAAATTGATATTTCAGCAAATTTGAGACCACTGTTATGTTCGTGGACACGACTCTGTACATATACACAATAAATTAATGGGAATTTGCCGCTAAATGTGAATACATATATTTCCCGAGAGGATGTTCTAACGTGCTTGTATGCACTTTATAGATAAGTCCAATTATGGGCGATGTGTATATACATAATGTGTAAATGGCCATTATTTACGCATGTTTCATCGAGGAACGATTCCACTTAATCCCGAATTATGGATCCTCCTTGAAGCATTAACTGTATACGGTGAAAGCAGCAAAATGGACCGGTCCTAACCTAGCAAACTGTTGCTCTAAAATGGCATTTTTAAAAATCCCTGATCTATTTGCATTCTATTAATATTCTAGCTGCAGTAACTGTCTGCCATCGCATACTGTGTTGACATATTGCGACGCGACGGACAAATGATGATGTTTGCGGTCTGGAATATTCACGTGGTTAGACTGGCACCAAATTTAAATAGAGAGCATGGATGAATATAAATATTTACATCGGTAAAATATTTTTCAACGTACACACCTACGGTAGCATTGTAAAGCACTGCATTATTCAGACACACAGAGTACTTGTTCGGTTGAACAGATATATACCTATACAAAGGGTACTAGGAAAGTTTTGCAATACAGCTTTATTTATTTAATTTTTTTAAAGTAATTTCCTCTTCACTCAATACACCTCTCCATCCTCCGAAACCAATTTTTAAACCAGTTCTGCCAAGTTTCGCTAGGGAGTAAAGCACATTCGTTCTCCCAAGCCTGCAGAAAGTCCTCATCATTGGAAAACCGCCTCCTTTTTAGCTTCTGTCTTCTGTGTCTCCAAAACGACGCGCTCCACAATACCACTCGATTTTAAAAATACAACTATCATTTTCTACGTTACAGATCGGGATTTTCTACAGGTGTGTCCTCATCATTAAAGACCCAAACTTTGTTTTGAGCTTTGGTCGGCACATCGTAATAGTACAGCCCAGTCTCGTCACTTGTCACGATGTTGTTCACATACCGAGATTGTCCCTTATTAAACTTTTTTAGCATCTCCCGGCACCAAGTCACACGTCGTGTCATCTGCTATTCAGTCAGTCGATGCGGCACGCAGAGCGAACAAAGTTTATTCACGTTCAAATGATCATGCAGAATCGAACAAATTGCTGGTGCATTTAGGCCTGAAGTACCCTCTATCTGTTGGTAGGTCACTCGCCTGTCCTTGCCAAGCATTTTCCTCACAGTAGTAACGTTTTCCTCCGCAGCTGAGGTTAGTGGCCTTCCCGACCTCTCAGCATCCTCCACAGTTACATTTCCTCTTTGGATGTCTTTATACCACCCGAAGTCATTTCTTCGAAGCACTGGTCTATGTTTAAGCCACGCACGAAATTAAAACGCAAAACTGCCCTTATCTCATTTCGTGACCACGATGCCATCGCAAGCACTTTACACTCTCACTGCTAATGAATAACTGAGCCCATCGACATGGCGCGGCGGCTACTACGCACGCATGAACTTGTCTCAATATGCAGCAACAAGAAGCTTCCTACGATTCATTGTTCCGCCATATTGCAAAACATTACTAATACACTTTGTATAATAAATGAACTAATTAAACATAAGAAAATATACATATGTGAAATTAACACATTAAATATAAATTATGGAAAATAAAAATAAAGTCCTTAACATTAGTGAATGCGTTGAATATAACTAGAGGAATGCAAATATTTTCTGTTGCCTTTTTAAAGGCTAAAATACAGATATGCAGAGAAATAAACTCATAATATAGTGCAACCCAATTTTATTAATTATCGTATGAAAGTATTTTGCCAACATAGGTACTTTCAGATTCAAATAATAAGCAGGCTTTACTTTAAATCTGATAAAATGTAACACAGTGCAAAGGTTTTCCCTGTTACTAGGGTAGAACTAAAGCTCTATTTTATTACATTACCTTCACCAGTTAAGAATCAATGCTTAACTTCCAAGTATTTATGTGTAAACACTCATTAATGGCTTAAATAAACGAACCTTATAAATTTAGTAAATTCTCATTTATGTAGAAACTGAAAATGAAATTGTTACAGTTTCTTTCAGAAAATATTAATAAAGCTTTTCTTTCAATACTTATTTTATGAATTGTCCTTTCAAGTTGAAACAGTAAATGTCACTAAATTCACTTAGTTACAAATGCGAATACTTTTATGAAAGAAAATAATAAAGTAAAATAAAAACTAGTACCAAGCACGTCTATTATATATACGAGGGTAGTTTAACAAGTAGTGAGAATGGAAAAGAAAAACGAATTTTTTAAATACAAAATAATTTTTATTTTTCAATATATTCTCCTAAAAGAGCAATACATTTATTCCAACGCTGCTCCAATGCCCTTATGCCATCTCTAAAATGCGATTCCGGAAGACTTGCAAAATACTCATTTACGTTCGTTAGACGAAAATTTCTGTCCACTTAGTGCCGTTTTCAATTTTGGAAAAAAGAAGTCGGAAGGAGCTAGATCCGGCGAATAAGGCGCATGCGGTACTAATTGGAGATGCAACTCGTGGATTTTGGACATCGCAACTGTGCTGGTATGCGAGGGAGCGTTGTCTTGGTGAAACAGAATCTTTTTCTTTGCCATTCCTGGCCGTTTAGCAGGAATCTCAACATTTAATTTTTGTGAAAGTTCTGCATAATATTGTCCGTTTATTGTGGCACCTTTCTGAAGGTAATCAATGAGCAAAATGCCCTTTGAATCCCATCAAATTGATGCAATCACCTTGTTTGCCGATAAAGAGGTTTTCGCTTTCTTTGGAGGTGCAGAACCACGTTCTAACCATTGTTTCGACTGTTGTTCAGGTTCGGGTGTACTGTAGTGTATCCAAGTTTCATCGCAAGTAACAAATCGCCTACAAAACGGTACAAACACTCATTGGAAATGCGCAAACGAGTGAACTTTTGATCAGTCGTAAGCAATCACGGCACCCATCTTGCCGAAAGCTTGGAAAGGTCCAATTCTTTCGTTAAAATGTGATGTACGCGTTCTGTTGAAATGTTTACCATGTCTGCTATCTCTCTCAATTTGAGTCGACGATCTTGCGTAATAATATTATGGATTTTTATAATCATTTCCTTAGAAGTCACGATTTTAGGTGCTCCAGAGCGCGCTTCATCAACACAGCTTGTTCTACCACGATTAAATCCATTTACCCTTGATTTACCCATCTACTTATTGTGGCGGATGATGGAGCAGATTCACCTAATGTTTTCCGTAACTCATCTTTTATTTCGGTAGCTTTCATACCCTTAATTACGAAGTATTTAATCACCGCACGATACTCTGCTTTTTCCATTTTCACAAAACGACGTGTTGCTTCTTTTTCAATCAGCTGTCAAAAATAAATTAATCAACCGATTTACCTAAATATCGGAATATAAACATATAAATAGGCAACTTAAATTACAGTGCATTTGTTTTACCAATTAGAGCGCCAACTATGTGTTATTCTCACTAATTGTCAAACTGTCCTCGTAAATGCTACTAATGTGAAGGCTTAAAAGAGAATTTTAAAGCGAATTTAAATAATGTTCGTTCAGTAGTAGACATAGTAATTGTCGACAGTAATCGTTTAATATCTTGTATGTACATATATGATAGTGTAGAGGTTTATGGCAGATATTGCGTCGATTCCATGTAGTATTAGAATTTAAAATATTTTTTTTGTCACAAGCAATTACATATTTTATCATTCTTTTATTGAAATAGTAGAGCCATGAATATCATTAGCTTTTTTCAATGAAGTACTCTTAAAAAGTAGTCTATATACATGAGGGCTAAATCTACAAATCCGCTTATTGATTTTCGGTTGATTTTATAGAATGAAATGGGCATGTCGGGCTTGTTGGCGCAAAATGAATATGAAAATTACAATCTTCGAGTTGTAAATTCTGATGTGTCATCGTTTCTTTTTTGTTTGAAACCCTTTTTATCTGGTCTGGTCTATAAAAATTATTAGCCGAATAAACAAATTTAATGTCTTTATTTTAGAAGAATAACAGGATACCAGTAGTATTAATTCTCCAATAACTGTAATCTTCCTTTGTTTTAGTATCAGATGCATGAAGAGACTTTCACTCCTTAATTGTTATTATAGAAGTTATCGAAATAGAGTCGGTGATATTTACCTATTGGTGAATAAATGTCTTTACCCTGGTCCCCTAAATTTCTTTCAACTTTATCAACCTTTCTCCTGTAAATTTTGAATTGTGAAACGAAATCTGATTTACCTACGCGTATCCAGATTCTGTAGTATTCCTTGATTGATCATAGACGCATATGTTAATATAAACTAATTGAAGAAAGTTTTCAGTATTTCTTTCTTTTCTTGGTTAAATAGTTTTAGTTTAAATAAAAAATATTTATGCAACATGCAAGAGTTAATGTTGATAAGTCTACAACGAAACTAATTAATTCTGCAGCAATTCTCACGAAACAAATTCCGTACACGATATGTTCTGTCGAAAGTCAAAACACACACTAATGTACGTTTTGGTGTTCGACGGTACAGATCCTGAACGGAATTTATTTCGTGAGAATTTTGCCGTGGTTTCCAGGTGCGACACTGTTTACTAATTACCTGTTGATAATGATAACTTAGTAATCGAAATACGTATACAGAAAGGAGTTACATATTAACCTTAAGTGATTAAGAAAAATTGAATGTGCAGAAATAATAATAGATATTGATCTGGTTTGTGATCCTTTCGTGATCCTTTTCCATGGTTACTTCATTTTGACTTTCGGCTTGGAACCGTATGTTCGGTACTTGTGCTGCCAGTGCTTCGTCCTCACTTATATGATACAACTTCAGTGGTTAAGTGCCGCTACTGCTGCTATTTTTGTCTTATCGTTCTCTTCCGAAATCCAAGTATTTGTGGCAAAGAAAAATGAACCGTGAAGTAAATAGAAAATGATTTATTGTTTACTGCAACATATCACGAACTCATATAATAGCATTGTTTCTTAGACTAGGTAAAGCTATGCTAAAAGTTTTTTAAAGTTTACTTATTAGTAGATTATATATTTTAATATATTAATTTTAACACGGCGTTTTGCAAGGGTATTTTGATAAGTTTCATTTCAGATTATTAAGAAAATGAAGTTTTTTCTGAAAAATTTGTGATTTGTTCATTTTAATTCAAGCTACAGGCTATGCAATTAATACTGGGATAAAATATTTGACGAATGGCCACCATAGCTTTGCTTACATTATTTTGAGAAAATTTTTCATCACGTCTTCACGGAATTGCGGACCTATGTCATGAATAATAGCTTTGATACTGTTTCTGATCACTTCAATCGTTGGTGGAGCATTTGTGTAGACTATCTTTAACGCGCATCCGACGGTAAAAGTCTAATGCCGTCAAATTGAAGTGTTCGAAACGTAAAATTACACGACCCTCTAACTTTTCACACAATGGAGCTATTGATTCACGACTTATGTAGCATGTAGCGTTGTCCTATTGGAAATAGAGGTCCTTAACGTTCAAAGTACCCACTTCATGCCAAAACAAATATCTCATTAAAGTCAGCCTATTGCATTTTCAACACCAATTCAACAAACGCGCTTCATTATCCGTTTTATCTGCTAAACTTTGTAAGCCTTACGGGCAAAATCTTTGTGCAATAAATAGCACGGAGTTGTCGTTGATACATTTAATTGTTATAAACGTATTCGAAGAGAAATACGGGGTCGCCGGCAACATTTTCAACTACAGCAACAATATTTTCGGTAAATCTGGCTCAGCAAACTTGAGTTCTTTAAATTCTAAATAAAATTCTAAATAATTTTGCTAAGGCGATCAAATTCATTTATTAAATTCACAATTGCTGGAAGTAAAATCGCTTCATTTTGACCTAATGTAGTACGATTATTATGAATTGTCTTCACGAAATTTTCGCTGCTTTTGTAGTGAATTTCTACAGTGGGTTATATAAGCCGCTACCGCTCCATTTTCATTAATCATACATAATTTTTACTACTTAAACGTCAAAGAGTTGACACATCCAATATTGCTACGTGGAAAATAGAGTGTTATTTAAAATGAAACCTCTTGTTAGAGTACGCTATATGTAATCCTTACTAATGAAAATCGTTTCGTATGAGAATTATGACATGTCCAAAGAGCCGAAGTTTGAAGTAGGTTCAAATGAAACGTAAAGTATTTAAAAATGTTTTCGCTATGAAATTTTTTCTTCTAAGAAAGTAATTAACGGTACAAAGCATAACATTATAATCTAATTTTGCCGTATTTTTGTAGTGATAAGTAAAATTTGGTTAATTTTATCAAACTAACAAGACTACCTGACTGATGATCTGTGGTATAAAATTAACGATACTGTTTTGAACGATGGCAGAATTACAGCTAGCGTCGTGAACTTTTGGACTGAATGCGTACGTCACATTTTACACGTAAAATTGGGCACGTGCAAGCTGTCAACAAAGTGGCTTGTGTGATTCTTGAATTGTGATTACAAATGCTAAAAATATTCGAACGCTAAATAATAATTTGAACATGTTTAACGATAACCAAGCAGCTAAGTCTTCATGAAGATTATTATAATTGACGAAACCTGGCTTCACTACTATACTTCTGAATCGAAACGAGAATGTTAATAATGCAGTACATATTTATCAGTGGGTAAAATAAGGCTACGATTATTTGAAATACGAAGGGAATAATTTTCATAGGCAATCTCACAAAGGATTAAACGGTTAACGGATTGTATTATGCCACTCTGCTAGACATATTGAACAAAAAGCGATTTTTGGAAAACCTCCTGAAATGTTCCCGTTCTAAAGTTCTATTTAAGCATGACATTGCATGTTCTTAAACCAGTCAAGTTCCGTTGAAGTTTGTGAAACTAAATCAATTGGCATTTCAGGTTGTGTATCATCTCCCTATTCTCCAAATCTAGCCCTAAGCAACTTATTACTGAAAGTAAAACTTTTACTTTCTGGAAGAAGTTTTTGTAGAATAAAGAACTTTTTGCTAAAACGGAGCAGTATTTTAAAGATAGAAATTATAAATGAGTTATGTGATACCGTTGACAAATCAGATCAGGAAGTACTAATTAAATTTTTTGTTATATATAATAATTATAGAAACTTGTAGACAGTCTTAGTCTTTCCCATTGCGAAAAACGAAGTTTGCATTTATTCATTGCGTTCTTTTTACTTTTGTATCATATTTCATTATATTTATTTATTACGCTTCTATGGATAATAAACTTTCAATGACAACTTTTGTCATTATGTGCTTATTGCACATTCATTTGGCGCTAGCCAATTGTTATTGATCGACATACATAGTTTGGAAATTGTGACGTTAATAATTAATTTTAATTAGTTTAACAAAGCTGAATATGATTAGTTTCGATAATTAAATAAAAGACTAAATATAGTTAATACTTCTTTTTAATATGGGCAATTCAAATGGTTCCAAATATGATACGCGAATTTATGTAAAACACTGGCAGCGTGTATATTGGAATAGTACCTCAAAAATTACGATGAGAAACCATGTTTCTAAAAAATGTTGCATGCCTTTTTTGAACATATTATTCATTCCTTTATACTTCACATGAACGAATATCAAAACCAACGTGAAGGACATTGTACCTTGAAGAAATTGCATGGAGATTTACGGATGTCTGACAAAAAATGGGATATTTTTCGCAAGCCACATCCATCTACTACCATGGTACATGGTATCCAACACAAGTTTGTTAATCATACAATTTAGGACGTAACAATTGTAAATTTTTGAAACTTACATCTTGCAAAATCACTAGCACTTATCCTGAGCTGGTGCGGAAAATATTAAGGAAGATCTTGATATTAGTTCATGAGTTGATAGATCAGTTTTCTATAGCGCTCTCTTTCTAATGAAATGAATTTTTAAATAGAATTGTTTACTTTTGCTATTGATTATACATAAAATGCCCGGTGTCATGATTCGGTAAAATCTCATTTTCGTCTTCAGGTGATGCTTTCTGTTTAGAGCAGTCGAGAGAATGTCCTTCGTTAGACAAAGAACATTTAACGAAAGGAAAGCCCTGCTAAACTTTGAATTTTTGCCTGTCCTTGCTGAACGACGTTTCGCGCTGTCATGGAAAAGAGTAACATTTTTTTAATTTTGATGTGTGGAGTACTTACGCGATTATACCACATCTGGTGGACGATTGTGATTTAAAAACTTTGCTGTCGCGAAGCTCAGCTTTTAGGCTAGATTTTTTTATCAAATCACCGTGTCTTATTCTGCACGTGACTTATTTTTGCAAGTCATTTCTCAGTCGCTATGAATATACAACCGGTTTTGGTCTTTTCACTAGGGTTTCGTCCAATCGAAACATCTAACTTGCTAATCTTTTCTATGTATGGTGGACTGTAATATGTTTAACTCCTTTGATAATTCCCGATTACTTGTATTACCGTCTTAGATTGAATTCCATCAATTATTTTAAAATTTTATCACTTAAAGTTTGATGAGTGTCCTGATTTGGATTCATCTTTCAGAAGTGCATTTTGAGAATGAACTTTAAGAAATCAATTACAGTTACGTTGATCTATTTTCACTAACTTATGTGCTGATTGTCGTCAGTAGATTAATTTTAATAGTGCCATTCTATATGCAAAACCAAGTCTTACATAATATATAAGTACCTATCACAAACACGAAAATATACGTTTAATGAGAATCTGTTTCTGCTTAATCCCAGTCAATGTCTAAATTCAATTTACTGAACTGTCCGTCATCGCATATTGTGTTTATATACTGAAAGGCGAGGAAGTGAAGACGAGGTTCGCTGTCATGCTAGTGCCAAATTTGACTGAATAGCAACGATGAGTATTGCATGTTCGCATCGGTAAAATATGTATCGACGAACACACGTACAATAAAATTGCAAACTAGGCGCTATGAGCATGTTCAGTCAAAATATGTTAACATTTTATGAACACATATAATACATAAATTATGTAAACATTAGAAAATATATGTATATATTCAGTATTAACAAGCTAAATAAGAACAATGACAAAATACCTAGGGGCCTTCACAATTACGTAGTCTCCAACCGGTTATAATTCATTTACTATAAATACTGCATATTTATGTTCAAGTATTTTCCATAGTATTTTCGAAAATGTTTCCCTGCCCTACTATTAAATCTAGTTAACCATTTTCCCCAACTGCACTTTGAGATTGGTATAGCTTTTCTTCATGAAGAAGTAGATATTATTCTGATGCAATTCAAATCAGGCTCCAACATTATTCATGGTTTTATTTTGGATGATTATGCTAATGGATATTAGTCATTGACAGCAATTTTTAAATTACTAATAGTTTATTTTTCCGATTTTTGTAAAATTTTTTAGAATTAAATCAATCGTTAAAAAAGGTAATCTTTGCAATTCGCACAGTTATCAACTAATATTTGAATAACTTTTGTACTTCAGAATATGTTACAATGTAAATTTGCCTATATCTGCACATATATCAATTTGATTTTATAGCAGGTGGGTAGACTATAACTAACCTAAATGAATTGAAGCAGTTTATTAGTGAATGCTTAGATCAGAAAGAAGAAGAGAGGTGAGTTTTCAAAAGCTTTTTATACGGTAGACTACTCTACCGTTAGAGTTTTCTTCATTTAGATTTTCCTCTCATGCAATCTGTTAATACCGTTTTTACTCAAGACTCCAACAGCTTATTGCATGAGAGAAAATCTAATTAAAGAAAACTGTGACACTAGAGTAGTCTACGGTATAAAGAGCTTTTGAAAACTCACCTCTCTTCTTGTCTCTGATCTAGTGATCAATGGTCGTCTTTCTCTCTTTAATTACAAAATATTCTGATGATTTAAAAATACACTTTAATACAATGAGTAGCAAAGAAATCTTAACGAAATAAACAACTGGTGATGTAATAGCAATATAGAACTAAATGTTGATAAATGAAACATAGTTACGCATTTTAAACGGCTCAGTTAAGCAGCTACCACACAAGAAAAACATGCACGCTCTTTAAGTTTCGATACTCGATTCTATAGATTTTTTTGTATGGTATGTCCATTGTATATATCAATACCTTTGAACAAAAAGAATTTAAAAGGATTTCTTAAGTATCAAAATTTGCAGAAAGTATCCTAAGCGTGGAGTTGATTATTCATATTTACTTGATCTACATCGACTTGACTCTTTAAATAACATGAGAGATGTTTGCTAGTAGAAAATTTTTGATCAAACTTTTTTGAAATGAAATTTATAATCCTACTTCAAATTTTTGGTTCCGAGAAGTGAATTTAGTTCAACTGATACATTTTGGGAGCCCAGCGTAAAAACCAATATACTTTATAAAGCCCTAATTATGCCGAAATGCAAATCATTTATGCCCGGATCTATTCATACGATGTGAGGGTATAGAGTTGTTTAATTTTAATAAGCTACGGTTCATGTGTACATACATTATTTACTTTTGTTTCCTGTAGTTTAAGCTAGAATATTTAGTTTTCTTTATTTTTAATTTTGAGTATTGCTACATTACATTGTTGTTCTATCCTATATTTGGAGTATCTGATGGACAATAAAGTTTATTATTTATACTATCTGCTTCTGGGTTTCCGGGCTGGAACCGCGTCACTAGTATATCTGCCGACGTTTCGTACCCATTTGTATGGGACATCTTCAGGGCTGAACTGCTGCACTGAAAACAGTTTTCAGTGCAGTAGTTCAGCCCTGGGTACGAAACGTCGGCAGATATACTAGTGACGCGGTTCCAGCCTGGAAACCCAGAAGCAGATAGCATGGACCACGACCGCAGAAGTCTACGTACCAAATTTATTATTTATATTTATTAGATGTCCGTATAGTTCTCGTCTTGTTTAAACTCACACAATATTACTTACCAAAAGTACAGTTTCAATTCTTTAATTTCAAAGCTGAGAAATTTATTAATCAATTCAGATGTGTACTTTACCACTGCTTTAATAAGATTAAGGGGTATTTATTTATTGCTAATGGGTCCAGACTTTTCGGTTTGGAGTCGGTAGGATGACAAATGGAAACTATTTATAGTAATTTATCATATACGAGTATTTATAAATTTATAGTAATTTACTCTACTATTTAATTTATAGCAATTACATATGTCACCACCTTTCATAGATTATAATATTACTGTATCTGTATGTCTATATTGTCAGATAATATGCTATGACCGCACTTTTTGAAATGCCTACTATGTCTGCTAGCTGGCGCACTCTGTATGGAGAAGATATCTTAACATATACAGTACCAAAACTGATTTGCGAAATTTCATTTTAGTAATTTAGATGTTCGTAAATAATTTAGTAAATAATTAACAAAGGAGTTATTGAATCAACTCCTCCGATGTTTATGGACTTAGTTTCATATCAAAGCTGGACACTTGGGTTCCAATTTCACTCAAACAAAGAAATTTTTTCCATTGTATTGACGTCAGTAATTTGCTGCTAAAACGTGAAGAAAATTACCCATATTTTAAAGCAGGGTGCAAAATATATTGTTTACAGAACTTTCGAACGCGAGCGATGGAGTAGAAAAAATGAACTAATTCAAAGTATTTCCAACCCAATATTTATCAAAAAATTATGTATTTGGTGGTATTTCGCGAGAACTCCCGCAATTTCTCTAAATACATTCGAGAACTGTTTTTCTTAAGTTTCTATCAAACGATTTCATGATTGCTTTGGAAGTATGCTGCTATCAATTTGGTGAATCGAATAATTCCATGAAACAGAAACGACAAGAATTGATCAATAGAAATTTAGTTTTTGATGATGATAACTTTAGGCCTAATATAAGTTTAATACTCGTCAAAAGCTATAACAGAGCAGATGAAATGCGTTTCCTTACTCAACATATTTACAAGATCTAGCACCCTCCGACTTACTACTTGTTCCGATCTTTAAAAAATTGGAATGAAAATTATGAAAACACATTTAATTCCAATGAAAATGTCAAAAATCATTTGATTAAACTTTTTACAAGTGAAGGTCAGGAATTCTACGAGCTGGAAATCATGCTATTACCAGAAATATGACAAAATTTATTGGATAAAAATGGTCAATATGTAATTGAATAAAATAAGTATATATTATTAAAGAATTGTTCATTTCCATGGACAAAAAAAGGAAATTACAATCCAAACAACCTAATAATAGTGTTGTCTTCTGTTATGTACATATTTCTTTTTAAAATTTTTCTAGATGTCACTCAGTAGCATTTAACAATCCTTATCTTTCGAAGAGCTATATGCGTTATATGTCAAATTAGGATTAAAGCTCAATTTTAATAAATAAATTTCGCATCTGCTGCTCTCACGAACACAATACATTGCGAAAAAAAAGGTCGTACAAATTAAAGTTTATTGTAGAAATTTCGTTCGAAATTTGACTAAAATTAGGTTCAATATGAATAGGATAATAATATACATATGTACCTTTAATAAAACTTGAAAAATTTCGATTACTTTCCTCGCCTTGAAAACACATATTACAAAATAAAAGAAACGAATGGAATATTCTGAATACAAATGAGTTTCATAAACTGCCGAGTATTTATTATGAAATTCGTTATGAATAAAAATGAATGTGGATATTAAATTGAAAATTTGCTGTACATATACATGGTTGAAGAGATTTTTAATAAATTTTGGTCAAGACGCGTTTGTTAAAGAAAAGTAATTCTTCCAAAAATAAAATGCGAGCGAAATACCTTAAATATTACTAATTTAGGATGGAAACATGCTGAATCATTTCGACATGTATTTAATTGCTTTTTTGCATTTAGTTGTGACAGGTAATCAAATACTCGAACACTGGAGTTAGCGCTAAATATAAAACTTTTTTCTTTATACGCCCCGTTTTGTCCAAATCGTCTTCATAAGTAGAGCGACAAACAACGAAAGAAATACGGCGTTTCTGTTATTTGCAAAGCTATGCAATCCGTATTTTCACATTTAATAAATTAACATCAGAGAGCATAAGAGAACAAAATGGAAATAGATTATTTAATCTAATAGCTAAAAATATAAAAAGGAATTGAGATGAAACGAATACAGAGTAATGGCAGAACTAAATTTAAAATAATATGAACGTATGTAGTTAATCTATTTATACAAATTAACGCCAAATCTAAAAATCAATATCACAAAAATAGTACGTTACGATTATATTCAAAATATAAATACAAGTAGAAACCGTAAAATAGGTTACGATATTATAATTTAAAAATAAATGTTAAAGGAACCCACCAAGTACAATCAATAAATAAGAAAACAAAACAACATATTACTAAATAAAAAAATGCAAATTGCGAAAGTGAATTTTTTTTGTTTGTGCTATTAATGTTATACAACATAAAAAAAAATTTAAAAAAATGACCTTAATTTTGAATTAATTCATTTCAATTTAATAATACTCTGTATAATAGCAAGAAAGTTTAATTAAAGCGAACCCTTTAAAACCGTTATTAACAGAAGTCTGAATAATTTCGAAACCACAATTTTAAATCACCAATTAACCAAAATTTTTTCCTTTGACATAGGTATGTAATGGCGATTCATTATGATGTACTTTTTTCAATAGCGATTTTTTGACAACTAAAGCGTAAGCCGTGTTAAACTTTCACGCTATATTACGAAAATCAACGTTACACGAAAAATCTGTTTCGTTTTTTTTGAAACGCAATTTCCATTATTGGATAATACGCCACCAAATATGTAGACCACATCCAGCAAGCATTGGAGAAAATATAGCTGTAGTAGTCGAGAGTTTACGCGACGACCGTGAAGAATCGATTCGATGCAGATCTCGACAGCTTGACTTGACGTATGCCACAACTTGGCATATTTTACGCAAAGATCTTGGTTTAAAAGCATAAAAATTCAGCTTCAAGAAGTGAAAGCGACCTACTTGTCGAATAGTCACCGTTTTAGTCTTTGGGCTCTTGAAAAGTTCGAAGATGATCCACTGTTTTCGACCAAAATTTTGTTTAGCGATGAGGCCTATAAGCATAGTTGACGTATTTGGAGTGAAGAACAACCCGAAGAGGTTCAAGAGCTGCCATTACATCTAGCTAGAACTACGGTTGGTATGATTTATGAACAAGGATCATCGGTCCACATTTCTTCAAAAATGAAGACGCCCGCAACGTAACTATGAATGGCACCCGTTATCGCGCCATGATAACGGAGTATTTGCTGACTGAAATTAAAGCCTGTGATCTCGGCGACATTTGGTTTCAACAAGACGGCGCTACACAGCCCGTGAAAGCATGGCCTTATAGCGAGAACAATTTGGTGAACATTTAATTTCACGTAATGGGTCTGTGCAATGGTCGCCCAGATTATGTGCTATCACACTTGTAGACTTTGTCCTTTGGGGTTACGTAACGTCCAAAGTCTACGCAAATAAGCCAGACACGATTGAGTGATTGGAGGCTAACAGTACTCGCGTTATTCGTCAAATACCTCTTGAAATTCTCGAACCTGTTATCGAAAATTGGAAGTTCAGAATGAACCATGTTAGGCGGAGCTACAGCCAACATTTTAAGGAATTTTTTTAAAAATGAATGTCCAGAATGGTTCTTTTGTATGATAATAAAGAATACTCGATAAAATTTAACTTTTCATTTCTTTTAATTTTTTTGAAAAAAGTACCTCCAAATGAATCACCCTTATACCGCAACATAGTATGTTTTACAGAAAGAAATAGACAATTAATATATTTTTAAATTATTCGATACATCCTAAGTGGAATTTGCACTAGATATCGAAACGAATGCATTTTAATTTTATTTAGACTTAACTATTCAAAAGGCGAATAAATTTAAATTCTCAATTTAGTGCAAAGTATCACATAGAGATATAACTATATACAATAGAACAACACATCCGATATATTATCAGTTAGCAGAATATAATAGTATGATTTATTGATTAGCATACCTATGTCAAAAGTTAATTTCGGAAAAGAATTAAATATAATAAAACAGATAATCCACAAATAACAAATAACATTATAACTAAAAAATCTCCTGAAGTTACTATTTCAGTGGATTATACAAAAACACAAAATGATGTTGGCAATAAATATAAAGTAATTACTTACATTGGATGTCCAAGTATTAAACTAAAAAAATATTTAAAAAGCAAAATGTACAAGCAGCATTCAGAATTAATAATTCTCTTGCAAAACATATCAAAAACAATAAAGACTAAACTCATAATAGCAGTAATTAAGGAGTCTACAAGTTAATACGCGGTATAACAAAGAATTTCTGAATTGTTTTTTTATTTAAATACAAATCGTTTCTAAAAACTAAAAATTCTAACTTAGGAAAAGAATTTGTGATATATAAATATTTCCAATGAGAAATCTCTTTATTTTTGAACATCTGCTGGTCATAAGTGAAGGTTTTTTTCCAAGCAATGCTTACCTGCAACCGAAATAATATATTATTCCAGTTCTAATTTGTAATTACCATCACATCTCGAATGTTCATCCTTTGGCAGAAAATAATTTTTACTACCTACAAATCCATAATACCTGCTAGATACCTTGACGAGGGTTCATATATAAATTTATTGTATGCTTTCATTGTGTACCGATTAAATTAAAGCAAGTCATGTGCCGTATCATTCTAAACTACTGTTCACGATTAAGCTTTTAATGATGTTATTTTTAATATTATCGCAATTTCTTTATATACATTGTGCTTGCAATTATTTCTTAATTTTAGCGTGGCTTATTCTGTTCTGTCATTTGTCAATTTCTAGTCGATTACTCCATACCTACTTTTTCCCTACCGACCTTTTCAAAAACGATCTTTTAGAAGAATAGTATTAGATTCCTAGTTCTCACAACCTTATAATACACAGTGTACGATCGTCACCTGGTAATTTACCGTAACCCTGTAATATAGTGTTCACGTGGTCCAGTGTGTATCGATTTTGCAATATACAACAAGCCCTGTCCGAAAATAGAGACACGTAACTATACGAATGTATAGTTAGAAACCTATATTTTTTACCAATACTTATATATTGTGCCCCTGCAACTTAATTATATACTTTATCACAAACTATGCCCTTAATTGTATTTATCTTTGAATATATATTTCTTTCGTTAATTAGTTTAGCATATATTTAAGGTATTAGCAGTATTTCTATTTGATTTAATTAAACCTTGTTGTTTTCTTTCTACTAATATTTTTCTTTTAGTTTCACACAGTCTTGGACTCTTAATGCTCATCATGAATTCATTTATTACATTTTTTATTATTGTAACGCTATAGCTAGCCCGGAACTCCATCAACCCACTTATTTACGGCCCAAGCTCTCCTCTGATTTCTGAGATTTGGTTCGTAATGTGGACATCAAAATTCGAGTGGCCCGACAATTCGCGAATTCGAAGTTATCAATTGATTTTCCATAGGCTTCAAGTTCATTTTTGTTCAGGTAAACTGAAGTATCGAAAATTGTGTTATTAGTGGGTTCGAAGACTGCTTTCTGGCGATCGCAAAACAAAAATATTGAGCCGCGCTTTATCGCTTTTGACTCGACACGATCAGCAAAGAAATGAATTTTTGGACCAGGTCGTTATAGGAAATGAGACTTGGGTGTCTCACATTACTCCTGAATCTAAGTAACAGTCAATAACGGTAATGCCGACACACATCGTTCTGGTTAGAGTGAAAGCCAAACAGATAATTTCAGCACAAAAGATCATGACAGATGTTTTTTTGAACAGGAAAGGAATTTTATTAATGGATTTTACAGCGAGAGGCAGAACAATTAATTTTGATGCGAGTTTACGTTAGGTGCCCGACGTGCATCCTAGTATTGTTTTTGGGCTTAGCAATCCCACGAATCCGAGCTTGGCTCACCTAGCCACTGTTGGCAGGAGACGAAATTGGTAGATACATATGTTTACATATCGAACCGTACCACTAGTGATGGTTAAGACTGGTACCGCGGGCGTCGAGAGCCCCCCAGAGAATCCGGGCACGACTGTTTGAGGTTGGACTCGCGGGGGCAGTGGTTGAAAGGCCGTGCGGACTAGTGGTGTTCTTTCCTCGACAGGTGAGCAGCTATATCTGCTCGAGTACTGACCTGCAGAGTCAGTGGGATTTAGATAGGTCCCCCCTCCACCTGTAGGGTGCTGATAGTTTCGGTAAAATCTGAAGTATACAGGTAGCTAGTTTCGTTTCTGCGTACGAGCGCGCTGATTGAGCGTATCTCAATCCAATTGTCATTGGTGACTGTGGTGAATGTGTCCTCACGGACTGGTGTCGCCACATGAAATACCAACAGAGACATTTACTGTCTTCCGTTATAATTTTGCTCCATGGTCACACGTTTCTGTACAAAACACAAGGTCTAATCAGGTCTTTTGGATAGGAACAACTGGATCATTCATCTTGCAGCCTAAGCCTTTTGCATCCAGTGATTTTCAACTGTTTTAATACTTAAATGAGTGGTTAATGGTTCAACGATCACGAAGAAGTGAAACTGCAGTCATGGATTGGACTGCTTCACAGGCGGTAGATTTGTTTGACGTCGGAATTAAAAAACGGCATTACAAATATTTGAACAAAAATGGAAATTATGTAGAAAAGTGGTTGAAAGTGTATACAATATGGAAATATATATATATATTTTAATGATATTTACAGGATTTCTTTTCTTATTAAACACGAACTTTGTTCAGAAATAATCGTTATATATAATTAGAAACAATAAAAAGTTAGTATTAAAAAATATAAAATTATATAATAGCTGACGTTTTCGAAATAGAATAAAGAATCATAATTAGTGAAGAACGAAAACAAGAAAATCATATTAATAATTTTTACATTAAGATTCAAAACTGAACCATATCCATAAATCAAATTTCTTCCTTAATATCCTAATGTAGAAGACCTCCCTGTCGCGATATCTGACAAAATATATATCTGAATTAATATTAAAGCATATTAAATTATATTACATTTTTAAAGCTCTTCCAACTTCATAATTTAACTTTTTATATTAAATTTAAATTTAGGACGAGCCGTATGGATATAATATTTATTCTTATATTTTAGAGCAGAGGCTGGTATTATAAAGAGGAAGTAAATCTTGTAGTAGGAGTTTGTCGAATAAATATAATACAAAAACAAACTAAATTCTGGTATCATAAAACGTAATACATGATTAAGTAAAATAACTAATATTAACGCTTTTTGATTTATTTGGTATATTTTTAAAGTTTATGTTGACAAATGATGGCACCCCTAATATATTTTCTTAGAACATTTGTATTATATATCAATTCATTTTATTTTGTTTTTAATAAATTCACGATCAAATTTAATTAACTTTTTGACTAATATTATATTAGTTGATTGGTGCGTCATCTCAAATGGCATCTCGTTAAATATTGAGAAATGCTCAATAGTCTCTTTTAGAAGATGTTTAAATACAAGCATTTATAATTATTCAGTCATTGCTCGGAGAGATAAAATCAATGATTTGAATGTCCTTTTCGATTCTGAGTTCTTTAGGTTTTCTTATAAAATCTTGCCGTGGATTTAATAATATTCATTTGTTTAATTTTGGTGTCCTAATTACACAATTAGGTCGACCTGTTGATTTTCCTTTGAAATGTACGCTTAAAACGTTGAACAATTAGTCGTTTATGTCGACCTAAAACATCGTATTTAATATTTATATTGACAAATTGTTGAGTAAAATACAATTGTAATAAATAAAACAATGTTTCACTTATATTCTGTGTGCCGCTATGAAAATTACCTAAAAATTACTTACAAAAGTTAGAAGGAAATAAGTAACGGGGTGTTAAAAAAATTATTGAAAATTTATAATAAAATATCAAATAAATAAAAAAATATGAATACAAAATTATCACAGAAAATTTCCTAATACGTTTGCGTAAAATGGAACTTACGCAAATAATGCAGAGCAGCAAGTCGAAAAAACATAGAATTTCTCAACACAAAGAGATAAATGAATGTCGTTTTCTACTTTTGACATGACATCTCATATAGATATAGATTGCATAGAAAAGGTGTCAAGAGTGAACCTTGAGGAACTCCAGTTAAAATGGATTTTTGAATGGATTTGTAATTTTGAATTTTTACTGAAAGTACTCTATCTTGGAGAAACGACTATGTTAACTTCACAAACGAAATTGGGATTACGGTATTATGAAGTTTATAGGTTAAACTTTAGTACCAAATTCTGGAAAACGCTTAATTAATTTGTTGACTTGATTGTCGAACAGATTCTTTTGATTCATTTCCTATTATTTCTACAACACAATCGATAACTTGTTTACGCTTCTTAACTGCTCCACTACCTGATTTCTTAAAAGATTACTAGTTTGAGAAATTTTAGATATTTTTCCTGCGAATTACACATAATCTATTGTAAAATTTCGGAATTAAACTTGAAAATTCTTTTCAGTTCTTTACTGATTAAATCCATGCAACAAACAAAGCAATTCTGGCATTGTACGAAACCGACCATTACTATATGAACATCTAACTTTACCTAAAGAAATCAAGAAAATATTTTTTAATAATTGTTTATTCAAAATCAGTTCCAATTGTTTCACTGTATCAGATACAAAAAATCCAATAAATTATATTTACGAATTGAACTTCCAATATCTTATTTTTCGATACAAATATAGTGGATGTAACTATTTAGGTAACATTAGCTGGTATTAAGAATGTTTAATAATTTGTTGTCTGTTCATTAAATAAAATATATTGTGAAAACCTTTTGCCTTTATTAGTTTCATTGTCTCTCTCTAATTTAGCTTTCGGCTTTTATTACATACATGTAGTAGTTTTATATTTGGTTTAAGATCACATTCCCTAAGGTTATAAAATCGGTTTTTGATGCCTGAAACCTCTGTAGTGTTCCTATAGTTTATATGGAACAGTTTTTCTGTCTGTTCTATATAAACGGTGTAAATATAACTTCCACAATTTAGATCATGTAAGTTCATATATTTACGATGTACACGAAAATGCATCTGCTGAATTCATGTAGAATGGTCTTTATACCATGTAAACAAAACAATGGCAGTCCGAGCATATCTATGATTCGTAACATAATAGTGATTTTCGGGTAATATACGAATAATTCTTTTCTTTGATTTTATTTATTCCTTTTTTATATATGTGTTCGAACTCAAATTCTCGCGGTTGTAAGTATGAGTAATATTAGATTCTCGGGCGTCAACCTGAAACTCTTTCAGATTGACGCTTCACTACGAAACAACTCCTGAAGGAGATGATTGAGATGTCATCGAAACGTCGAGACGTCGATTTTTTCGAGAACTTCTGTCCAACATAACCGAGAGAGCCCGAGAATTTAATATTACTCATATGCATATTTATATCTATATATACATGCATAATCATCATATCAACGGATCGAATGAATATTAATAAAATACAGTAAACGAAATTAAATTAAAAAATTTAGATCTAAACAATTATATCCTTACATTTACACAAAAATATATTTATATAGATATATACGTTATTCATGAAATCGCATTATTAGAATAGTTATCTTATAAATTAAATCGAAATTCTATTTAATCATTAATGAATATAATTGTTACAAAATACTTTGCTTTATCTGTACGTTATAATAAAAATAATTATTATTATTATTACAGTATAATTTATTGCTCAATAAGTCATATGTAGTTACAGCATGAAAATAAGAAGCAAAGGAAAACACGAAGTATAATCAAAACAAATAAAAAGTATAATGTTCAAATAGACAAATATGTTAAATTAATCTTCAAAGTTAGTTCACAAAACTTTTAAACTACAACAATTTTAAAATTGCGCCTTGGATTTTTTTCACGACAAGTACCCCAGAAGAAATACTAAATAAGAGACGTAAACGGCTTAAGTATGGGGAGCCAGTTATGTAGAATAGAACTTACAGAAAAAAATTTACGAATACAGTAAGAGCAGTAAATCGAAGAAACCAAAATTTTTAATGTATGCCAAATGACATTCAATAATCTCATACATCCATTATGTTATGAACTTATTATTGTATAAAAAGAAATATATTTTGCTAAACGCTTATGAGAACGCATATTCTTGTTCTGATAACTGTTTAATAAATAATGGTCATGTGTCAGATTATAAATACAAAGTTACGCTTGTTAAAAGCATTAGCAATTCAATTTATCGGAATGTTTAGAAACTTTTGAAGTTAAAAAAAAACCAAATAACTTAATAAATAGATTTGCACTTCGTCCGGAAGGCAGGGGCAGCTGTCTGATACGAATAGCAACGGTAAGAGTAGTTAAGCCCTAATTATAGTACCATGTTGATGCACATTTCATATATCAATAACTGTTACTCGATAAATATAATAATTATTTATGTTATATTACGAGACCCACGTACTATAGTAAATTAAGTAAAATTCATTTATTTTATTCAAAGTAGTCGCCTTCGGCTTCAATACAACGTTTTGCAAGGTCAATTAACATCGCCTTTTAATAGCTTCGACGTCGGCATAACGCTATCCTTTTATCGCAAAATGTTGTTTGGAGAATAGATAGAAATCACAGGGAGCCAAAT
Organism: Dermolepida albohirtum; assembly: GCA_031893035.1. Classification (NCBI taxonomy): domain Eukaryota; kingdom Metazoa; phylum Arthropoda; class Insecta; order Coleoptera; family Scarabaeidae; genus Dermolepida; species Dermolepida albohirtum. The sequence goes on from JAVIWB010005409.1 coordinate 48,587, forward strand.
CCGGTCAATGTGATGAATGGTTGATGGTTAAAATGCTCTTTGTAGTTAGAAAATCAGTGATAAGCGTCGAGCAATGAGATGGTGCATTATCCTGTAACAAACGCCAGCTACCATTTTCACGATATTGAGGGCGCACACGACGAATACGCGCCGAAAGATGCTTCATAACACCAAGATAATATACAAATATACAACATTGACTGTTTGATCAAACTCTTTGTGCACTATGCCTTTCAAAACATAAAAACAAATCAACATTGCCTTAATTTTTGACTTCTCCAAACGGCTTTTTTCGGAACTTCTTCTCTTATTTGCGTTTAAAGCTTTAAAGGTTGGTCTCTATATCATATGCAAAACACCACGTATCATCGCCAGTTACAATTGCATTCCTGAAGTTTTCGGTCTTCTTTTTAGTCTTTAATCAAATCTGTACAATGCTGAATTCGAAGTAATTTTTGATCGTCAGTTAGCTTGTCTAGTACAAACCTTGCACAAATCTTAATCAGTCCCAAATGCTGTGTCAAAATGCGATGAATTGAATCTTTCGAAATATTTGATTTCATTGACATGTATTGCAATAAAAAATTCATCTCATTTCTGATAAATTCACGTATGATATTACTTTCCGTAACCACAGATTTTTTTGCACTAGCATATTTGTCGTCATTTATGTTCGTACGACCGTCTTTACATCGTTTATACCATTCATACACACGTACGTAATAAATACATATCATCATACACTTGTTTAATCAAATTAACCGTTTCAGTAAGTGATTTGCCGAGCTTAAAACAGAACTTGATATTTGCTTTGCTTAAAATTCATTTTTAGACCAATACCAAATACACACTGCTACTTTATGCGCAATTTCTCTGTTTATAATAATACAAATGTCATGATATTTTGACATAACATTGGTGAAAGATCTACCATACCGACATATATTTTTTTATTAGATGGCACCACTAATTCCTATTTTAAAAGAGTTTCTTTTTCTCTGCGACAGACTGTGTATGTAACTAATTCAGAAAACAACAATCTCGAATACAACCTAGACCATAGAATTTGTTTAATTTAAAGATATTGATTGCAGTTACTCTACGATGTCTGCTCTACATCAAAACTCGATTGTGTATTTCTTTATTTGATGTACACTCCGTTGCAATTTAAACACATGCCAATTTCTATATAATAATGAACATACGCATAAGCTTTAATATACAAGACAGGAAATAAACATGCAAAAGGAGATTTACGTGATATTTTGACATAACATTGGTGAAAGACTACCTTACCGACACACACTAAGAATTACTAATTTAAAAAAGTTCGGTTTGCTCTGCGACAGACTGTGTATTAAAATAAAATTTCTTGAAAATACTTACAATAGCAAAGCCCTGCCTGTAACTAGGTTCCTTAACGTAACATATAAGAATCGTCTGTGGTGGGTTAGGAATACGGGACCACTGTTTGTGGAATTCTCGACGTTCGTTTGAGGGATTAACGAAACCCTGCCTTTGTACTTGCAGTAGATGTATCTACCTCTGAATAAAATTTTCGAATACTTTCTGCGGCGAGATCAAACGCATAAATTTTGCACGTGATATGCGACAAGTTAGCGCTCCGTTTTTTAAGAGCACGGCCTACACACAGTATTATACTGGTTGAAAGTTCAAATCATACTAATGCATTTTGTAACAGTGTCATAATTACTTTTCCATTACATAGTTTTAGTCTTTTACACCCTAAAAACAATGGAGGTAACGATTTAAGATGGTCCAATGTGTGCACTATAACTTTAACAATAGAACGCTTCTTTATATCTACAATTTTTTATTTGCTAACTCAGATTACATTTTGTTTTTAATTTCTTCGCGTAGAGTTGACACAACTTTATGCAGCGTTTGTCGACTTGGTAATTTGAGATTAGCAGTGTATTTATTACAGAATTATTTAAATGGTCCTTGATCGAGTAAGTTAAGTGGTAAATTGCAAACAAGTAGCGTGCACGTTAGATCAAACTAAAATTCAACATGCGATGGCACGTTTGTCCCTTTATTTCTAATTTGTTCTCCAGTATTTATGTGTCACCTGCAGTCCCGTTGATCCCAGTACATTATATTCTTTTTGCACACTGTTACACAATATTTTAGCACCATTATAATATAATTCAGGATATTTCTCGATAAACTTGTTTATTTCATCGGCTGATGGTCGCTATTTATCACATCATTCTCTCGGTATTAGTACGTCTTCACTGTTAAATCGAGTCAGACTATCGTTCACGTCTGTTGAATGATTTTGACCGGTTGACCCACAGTACAATATATCCCTACATTCTGAGATATAATGTAGTTTTAATAATTATTGTATTTACCACGAAACAGTAATCTATCTGTGAAATATATATCCACGTAGTTTTATATCTTGGGCCTAACTACTACTTCTGTCCCTGCAATATATCCCTGCGTTTTCGATGAAGTGTCTAACTCTATTAATAAATTGCCAAACAAAGGTAAACAGTTCACCCATGCTTAATACGTTTACACAATATAAATTTCTAAGTATTGGTATATAGATGGTAGATTACAAGTTGAATAAATAGTATCTCTTCGAGTTTTAAAAACAAGTTAGGTACCTTTTGTTTTATTTCAAATATCTGAAGAAGTGTAACTGTGTAACAAAATAATTGATATGTACATTAATTAATAAATAAAAATAACTGAAAATTTGAAACAATGTGTATATTATTAAAAATGGATATGAATGTTTTCGCAATTTTATTTCGTATTAAATAACTTTATTAACATACTAATAGAAGTAGAAGGTTTCTTTTAAAACTAAATACAGCGTGTTTCAAAAAGAATATACGTATTACAAAGTACTATTTTGTCCAAACTATCGATCGCTGCGCCTCGGCTCGGCTATTGGAGAAACGAATACATAGTCTACTTTATTTAATAGCCGCTAGATATCAGTTGTCTTTTGTTTTTCTTGGTAACCGTATGTTTAGAATGGGTCGAGTTTGCGAAGTGCAATTCCGTGATTACAGTGCAAAGACGTTTCAGGTTGAGCTACCAAATTGATCCTCAGAATGGGTGGAACATTCGCAGATGGTATCGACACTTTGTAGATACAGGATGTGTATGTAAAGGAAAGAGTTCTGGCCGCCCTCGTGTTTCTAAAGAAAATGTTGCACGAATTCACACTGCTTTCCAACGTAATCCTTCAAAATCAATTCGTCGTGCCAGTCGGGAATTATAACTGCCTACAACAACAATTTGGCGTGTTTTGAGACGTCGGCTGGTTATGAAGCCGTACAAATTAAAGTTGTTACAAGCTCTGCGTCCTGGTGATAAACGGAAACGTGTGGCATTTTGTAACGAGATTCATGATGCTATTGACAATGAAAACACTTTTGCACAACGCATCGTGTTCAGTGATGAAGCGACTTTCCATGTTAGTAGTCTGGTAAACAAACACGATGTTCGAATTTGGGGTCTACAGAACCCACATGCAGTCATTGAACATATACAAGATTTGCCTAAAATCAATGTGTTTTGTGCGATATCCCGATCATCTGTTTACGGCCGATTCTTCTTTGATGGAAACACGGTTAACGGTCAGCAATATCTCGCTATATTACAAAACTGGTTATTTCCGAGGCTGTACGAAGACAACTTCATTTTTCAACAAGTCGGGGCACCCCCTCACTGGAGTCGCCAAGTGCATGAATATCTGAATGAAACTCTACCGAACCGTTGGATTGGTCGTCAAGGAACTGGCGACTTAGCATCTCTCAGCTGGACTCCACGGTCACCGGATTTAATACCCTGTGACTTCTTCTTGTGTGGTTTCGTTAAAGACAACACCACTCCCACAGAACCTGGAAGAGTTGAAGAACCGGATTCGTACTGTCATAACATCAGTGACGAAGAGCATACTTGCCCGATAATGCGTGGAATTTGAGTATCGATGTGATATTGTTCGTGTCGCTGATGGAGGACATATTGAGCATTTGTAATATGAACTTGAGAGGCTCGCAAATATGTGTGTAAAGTTTCATAGACGTATGTCCTAAAGTTTAATAAATATATGCATTCGAAATATGTATATTCTTTTTGAAACAGCCTGTATTTTTAATTTTTCATTATATGTTTATAACCTAGTACTTCTTCGAATAACTTATATGCTCCTAACATCATATGGAATAGGCCAGAAATATATTCCCTTAAATTACACGATTTCAGAAAGCTCTGGGTGAATAGCTACAGTAAATAAATAATAATTTTGATTAAAAATATACTTCTTTGCTTCTATTAAAAAAAAACAGTTTATCTAAATTTAAATCAATACATGTACGCGAAATTCTTATTTAAAGAAACAAAATAGTTTTCTGCACGCCTAGGATTATTTTGTTTAGTATTACATTATGATTTTTGAGTCAATGCGAAAAAGTAAGAAAGCTCCTTAAATATAACGCAATCTTATTCTTGTTTCTGCTGGAAAACGTTAAAAAATTAAAGTCAGTTATTTTCTGAATAGACCTCGTAGAACTATATTTTACATAACGTCGCAACAAAAATTCAAATTAATAACTAAAGTAGAATATTATATATACTATTTCAACGCAATCGAATTTTAACGTTAACGAAATTTAAACCTACTAATCCTATAAATTGGCAAAAATTAAAATTCTGTTCCGTTTCGTAAATATTTCTTAAACTATTATAATTTCTTATTATATAAACTCTTTAACTTTTTGAATTGATTATGATATTCTAGAGTAAACTAAATTTTAATTAAAATCGGGCGAAATATTCATAACTTTCTTTCAAATTGTTAATCGTAGATAATAATATAGATATATTACTTTCTCAATATGTAGTGCAGTAATAATGTGTAGGAAAATGCAAGATAGGTCAAGAACGCTTATGTAAATATAAGGTAGGTCAGTAACTCTCTTGATGCTTTATTAATAGAGGAGAATATCATTCTATTGTATACATTTCCAGCAAACAGAATAAAATTATAAGGATCGTACTAAGTAATTTGTCAGTTTGTTAAAATCTTCATTACAGTATTAGTTCCCGTTTTCAATTTCTTTTTCCTTTTTGATAACATAGATTACACAGCGAAAATAATTCATGTTATTTAAACAAAGGACATTTTTAATTAAAGCTAAAAAAAATTCGAGCTTAGGTGAATAATTCTGTAAGTAATACTGTATACATTCCTTTCATTTTGGTACATTTGTGAAATAGATAAAACCAGTAACTAACTTACTATTAAACAACGTGATATATTTGCACTCAAACCTTGACACACAGATGTAAGTTAAAATCTCGCTAGAGAAATAGTACGATTTAATACAGAAGAAAGTATTTTTTGTAAGTAACAGATGGGTATCAATCACCCTATTGGAAAGTGCTACCATTTTTGCAAATGGTATCGTATGTCAGGTTTTGACATTCATGAAATAGAGACGTGCGAAATTTATAGTGAATAACAATGAATCGATATACGCCTCATTGATACGCGATCATTGTGGAAATGTTTGCGCGCAGTAATTCGTCAGTGGTGTTAACGCAACATGAATTTTGCGAAAATATTCCAATTGTGCAGAGCCCACAGGGCTAACATTTCGACGTCTGACATCCCGATTTGAAGAGTGCGGCACAAGAAGGGACAGGCGAAGCACTGGATGGCTCCAAACCGGCCGTTCGGCTGAAAACATCGAAGCAAAAGATGAAAATGTTGTAGAGGAGCCAGAAACATCCGCATGAAAATGTGCTCAACAATTGCACATTTCGCGCCATTTGTTGCGCCGCATTTTGACATTGGACTTCAAAATGTTCCCATACAAAATTTAGGTGGTCCAACAGTTGTTAACGACTGTGGTACCCGTTTAGAAGACGGCCGTAAGAATTTGAATCTCTACGACCAAGTGTGTGATTTTCCATTGCTATTGATCATGAGCGACGAGGCTCATTTTTATCTCAGCGATTACGTCAATAAGCAAATTTCTCGGTTCTGGGGGACAGAAAATCCACGCAAAGTTCATGAAGTACCATTACACCCTCTCAGAGTTACCGGGTGGTGTGCACTTGCGTCGGAAAAGGTGATTGGACCTTATTTTTTCGAAAGGAGCCGACGGTAACGCTATTACGGTGAACGGCGACCGCTATAGAGTCATGCTGACTGAATTGATCTTACCAGAAGTTTACGATCTGCATTTGTAGGACATGTGGTTCCAACAGGACAGGACCACTTGTCATACTGCGCGCGACGCAATGTGTATTTTGAAGAATGCCTTCCCGTTTCGGTGATTTAGCTTGGACAGCCAGATCTTCCGATTTGACTGCCTCCGACTTCTTTCTCTGGGGACATTTGAAGTTGTTGGTGTACGTGAACAAGTCCCGCATCTTGGAGATAGTTAAGAACAACATTCGAGCCGAAATTGACAACGTGACACCACAAATGCTGCGCACAGTTACGCAAAATGTAATCAAAAGAGTCCAAATTTGCATGAACGCCGGAGGTGGCCATTTGTAGGACATAATTTTCCACAATTAATTGAAACAAAATAATATAATAATAATTATAAGTGCGAATAAATATAATCAGTTAAAAACCAAATGAGTTTAAACAAAAGTTAAGCGAAAGAAAATCAGATAATGCTTTTTGCTCCACCCATTATCTTAAATACATGATCGCATATTATACATTAAAAATCTACTGCAGGTTATTATTTAGGAACTGTTTCCATTAAATAAGAGTCGATCTCACAGGTTTCTGTAGAGCTTAATTAATTAGAACATCCGCCTTGAGAATAAACGTCGTGAGCTTAAATCTTGTTTAACAATAAATTATTAATTTTTCATCGAATAAAAAAGTAATCTTTTCTCCATTTGCTCTGGCGTATACTTGTCATTGCTTGATTTTTATTATGCAAAGGACTTTTAAAACTAAATTTTGCAATTAATGGATAAAATAAAATAAATAACATATTGTAACATTTGCTACAACTAGTCGGACATGTTAAAATACGAAATAAGTATATTAAAACTGCATTCCGATGCCAAATTTGTATTCAAGAGTTCTTGTAGGTTATATGATTAATATTTTTTTAAATTCGGTTTTGAATTGTTTTCTACTAAACGTTTTTACACTTTGAGGTATGCAATTATAAATTTATAAATTTTAATGCACTTGTACTTGCTGGATTTTCGGATTTTTGTTAAGAGTGTTGTTGCCATTATAAATAACGTCGGGTGCCTTCGATGTTAATGATGTTAAATTCATGATAATTGACCTTTACATCCAAACGGCATTCGAACATAAATCTGGATGTTAATATAAGTAAATTTTAATTTTTTAAAATGGGTCTGCATATGTCGCTTAATTAAGATATATATTCATCGTATACAAGCTGTTTATATTCTAAATATTAACATCAAAATGCAAACTAGGTTCAACAAATGCATGAAATGTATACAAGGTGTGTCAAATAAAACATGGCAGTAGCTATTTAGTTTCTAGCTAGGGTACTTATATGAGACATCTATATTCGATATGAATTCATTTCGAGCCTGAGGAAACGTCATTCTTGCGAGCTATTAAGTATTATTTTTATGAATTACTTCTATTTCGTCTTTGTTTTGATTTAAATTAATTTATTTTATATAAACTTAGTTTAAGGCTTTTCTTCCCAAAGTATTTCCTATTACATCGAACGATGATTTATTTCTAACGACCAAAGAACAATCGTCAGTGAATAATGCTGTAAAGCTTTTAGATATTTCAGGTGGGTTGTTTATGTATGTAATAAAAACAGAAATGGTCCCAAGAGAGACTCTTGTTAAACTCCGCATCCTGCACCACCCCATTTCGATGTTGTGGTTTTCCTGTTTTCATTGCTTATGATGCCATAGTCACTTTATAGAAACTGTTTACATAAAATAATTATGGCGCATTAAAAGTTTCGATCTCACATATCTCAATAGTTCATTTGGAAGAGCACTTGTTCGAAAACTGTAATGCGGAAAATGTATTTTCCATATATACGAAAAATACTTTTACACCATAGTGTTAATTATTTCAGAACTTTTCAATGTGAATGAATTTTTCAGAAAACACACTTTTAACAAAAATCCAGAGATCATGCATGCATTAGTGTATTAAAATTTATAATTACGTTCATCGTGGTGTACAAACAATTCAAAAATCGAATTAAAAAAATATTAATTCGGAGGACTTTTATAACATGCATATATTTTTGAATACAAATTTTGATATCGAAATTTAATTCTACCTACTTATTTTATATATTAGCCTGTCTAACTAGCTATAATTGATATTACAATGCATTTTATATCTTACTTTAACCATTTAAGAGGGCATTTTAATTTTTAAAATGCCTTGCATACTTAATAAAAATCAACTACAAGACAAGTATACATGTCAAAGGCAGGGCATTGTAAATTACGGGTTACATTTTCATTCGATACAAATGGCATAAAAAATAATAAAATTTATAAATAAGAAAAACTAATGAAAAAAATTTAAGGAGTGTAGTTGTTTAACAAAGCAAGACCCCATTCAAAGTGGGACTTTGTAGGTCGAGCGCTAGTAATAAGGCCTTACATATTCCATTTTTTAAAAGGGGGCATATTTTCAAAGTGGATTTGCTTTTGATGGTGTAGCTGATATAATTACGAGTTTATATTTCGAAAACTGGCAACACTGTTAGTGTTGCTTGCGATCTGATGATTGCATCGTGAAGTTTGTCATTTTTGACAATATATTTACTTATTTCAGTTTTATTATTCGGTCGCTATTTCTATTGTTGACAGTAACTTGAAAATTTTATATCAGCGAAAAAATTGAATTAACGCGCAAACATTTTCGTGCAATTATTTTTCATAACTTTCGGCGTGGATTATCTCAACAAGAGTCCATCGACTAGCTGAATTCTTTATATGGTGATGAAGCACCATCGAAAACTACAGTACATCATTGGTATAGTGGACGATGAATTTCGTGAAGGTCGTCCCACAAATGTTGTTGTGTCGGAAAATATTAATGCAGTGTCTGAATCGATAATGCAAGACCGTCATGTGACATATCGTGTGATCGAGGCATCTCTAGGTATTAGTAACACCTGCGTGGATAAGATCCTGCATGAACATTTATCCGCTAAAAAGCTATGTTCACGTTGGGTACCACATAATTTTACAACCGCTGGAAAAAGGACTCGCGTCGATTGGTGCCAAGAAATCCACAAGAAATACAATGGCGGTGCTTCAAAGAACATTTATAAAGTCATCACAGGTGACGAATCTTGGATCTATACGTATGAGCCCGATAGTAAACAGCGGTCGACTGTGTGGGTATTCCAAGATGAGCTAAAATCAACAAAAAGTGTTCGCGCTCGAAGCACATCAAAGCAAATGGTCGCCTGTTTTTTCGGAAAAACCAGTCACGTTGCAACCGTGCCTTTAGCTAGTTGTAGAATGGTAAATTCCAACTACAATATACAACTATTTGTTTGCCAATAGTTTTTGAAGAAATAAGGAAAACAAACCGAAAACGACAGATCATTCTCCACGATGACAATGCGAGCCCTCACATGTCGATTCAAACAATTGAATATTTTACCGGGCAAAAGTGGAGGAGGCAATTGAGGCATTCAAAATTCATATTTTGCAGATACCGCCTTCACAGGAGCAGCAGTGCTTTTCGGGTTGGTTCAAACGAATGCAAAAGAATATTTTGAAAAGTAATAAAACTATTTCCGATAATAAAAAAAATATTTTTGGTTTGCTATTCCCGAAATATAAACGGCTACTCTCGTATAAGGCTTTACTTTTCACTTTACTTTTGTAATTGAAGAAATAGATAAAAAAAATACAAAACTTTTTTGAATTTTACCTTTGCCTTCTGCAACAAATTTGAAATTATTTATCTTATTTTATCGGGGAATATTGGATATACGCAGTAACACACAAAACAATTCGGAGAATAGTCGATGTATTGGAGAAAATAAAGAACTAAATTTATAAAAAACTACATTATTCGGAGCATAACAGATATACCAAAGTGAACAAACTTTTTTTATAAAATACGTGAGTTTTACCAGAAGTATAAAGAAAACATATCACTTAATGTCATTTACATTACTTTTTACTAAAATTTTAAATTTTTATATTAATTGGTAATTTTTTAATTTACACCACGAGTATAAACGGTACCAAAATAGAGTTTTAAATTGACGTGTATACTCGTAACTGGCCAATTCTTTTGATTATAATTATTATTGTAATGTACGCTTTACATGCGTATATGCATCGTTTATTAGAAGTAGTCAATGCTGTGGATAATGGAAATAGAATAAATTATTATTATTTAATCATAAGCATTTTTAAATTATAAAAGTTTTTGCAAAAAAATTTATTTATTTAATTATGTTTCGAATTTTCATATCATCTTCATATTATAAACATTTTATTGTTTTAAAATTAATGATAATTTGCGTAAGAAACAAAATAAATTTGTTTTACTTGTGATTACAAAATAAATTAAATTTAAATAATTAATATATATACAATAAGAATACACGGGGCTCAACCAATAACAAGGAAGCATAAGTATATAGTATTTGTTAATAAATATTGGAAATTCTTGTATATTAATTTTTGTGTTATCGATTACTTTATGTAAGTATATATCTTAGTTAAAGATAACGTACACATGAAGCTTCTTCTAAAGTATATCTAAAATAAGCAATGGACAAAGTCAAATTGTGTCTACTTTTTATCTATCAACTTTTTTCTAATACATATGTATATATACTTCAAATAGTAGTTTCTTGTAATAGGCTTTAAATTTAACAGCGCAAGTTCGACCAAATATATTAGGTTAGGTAGTCATGAAATCGAAGCCGCTTCATTACATCTACAGCCTGGTGGCTACTTACCAAATTAACATGGACTGCACATACATACATATATACTTTAGTATCACTAAATGTAATTTATTTTTTAAAGATATATAAGTTACGATACCGAGGATGGATCAGTAATTAGTTCGATGAACTAGGGCAGCACTAACAAAGAATTCTGTTTTTGTTTTTCAATTAGACAATCCTTCAAAACAAAATTGCCAGAATTTGCATTCACTCCGATCATAAGTACGATGAAATCAAAGCCGAGCTGAAGTGACGAGAGATTACAGTGACCAATTTCCAATGACTACAATCACAAAATAATTAAAAAGTTATATGATATAGTGCTAGAGTTCTATACATTTCGTATGGATTACTGGTTTTGATTTTGCATAATGAATTGAGTATAAAAAGTGATTTACAAAATGAGCGTCATATTTGTTAAATGTGAACAACAAACGCGAATCAGCATTTCAACTCTCAACTTAGCGAAGTTGAGATATCATCCAAAATAGTTTTGGCGCTTAAATAATAACGGTTGATGAAACCTGGATACAATTACTACGGCCGACGCGTTTTCCAAAGAAGGCAAAGACCGCACACGTAGTCGAAAAGATTATGACTATTGTTTTTTGAGAATCCCATGGAACTTTTCTTTTAGGTTACTTTCATAAAGGTAAAACAATAACAGGAGAATACTATTGTTCCTCTTTAGATCAATTGCACGATACGATATAACGCAAAAACCCCCTTTAGAAAGAAAGATGTGCTTTTTCTTTAGAATAATGCACGTGTTCGCATTTCTACCGTTTTAACGACCAAAATGCGTAAACTACATTTACAATGGCTTCCACATTTAGCTAATCCACCAGATTTGACACCCTAGACCTTTTCCTTTTTCCAAACCTGAAAATTTGTCTTGGTAGCAAGATATTTAGATGGTAATTAGTGAAATTAATGCATATTTGGAACACTTTGATAAAGCTTACTTTTCTGAAAGAATTAAAGAGCCTGAGTATCGATGAACTAAATGTAATGAGTTACGAGGAGAATACGTCGAAAAAGAAAATAATTTTTATCCAAAAGTTTGTGTTTTCTTATTTATGCCAGCTAATTACTGGTCCACTTTCGTAAAAGATGGAACTTAAAATTTCAAAATTTACGAAATTAGAATAAATAAATGTGACAAATTTGATCTATAATATACTTGTATGTAAATATATTATTTAAATACTTGTTTTTTTAAATAATATTAACATGAATAAAAGTTTTAAAATAACACTATTATATGTATTTAAATAAAAAACAAACGTTCTTTAAATTCATACAATAAAAACATTGACTATAATCAATTTACAAGGAAATAGATACCCAATGGTAAATGTCTTGATCCTGATGAAACAATAATTGTTTACGCAATACACAAAACAAAACAGGACTGCATATCTACTAATCTACTTCAATAGTTCTTTTTTAAAATCATTTGTTGTTTGTTTTACGATAATATATTACTATAGAGTTTTTAATTTTAATTAAAATAAATACGCTACATATAATCTTCTCTTTGGATTAAAATAAAAAAGTTTTTAAATTGAAAACTAATAATTTCTAATTTATATTTAATAATATTGAATAGTATTAAACCAAAATATTTCTGAATGTTATTTTTAACAATTATGTATGTAAATATTAGAAAGAAAAGTTTAACGATTATTGTGAATGGTAAGACCTTTTTTAGTTTTGTTTAAACTTGAAAAAAAAATTTTTTTTACTACTCAAACAAAAAAATATAACGCAAAGAAAAGATTAATAATATATATATTATTAAAATTCTAAATGTACCTGGCCTAGCGTGAAGAAAGTTATTGAGACGAAGTGGCTAGCGTAAAATTGTGTGGTCACATGTGACAAGTATAGAGATATAACAGCGGTCCGCCTCGAACTAGAACCGTTCGATAGAGCGTCGACGCTGGTACTGAAAATTCGGCGTATCGGCGGCTTTGCTCCGGCAACGCTTTAAAGAGCTGTGACGCAAGCCTCGCTACGTTTATTGCGACATCATAAGAGAAAGGACGAAGATACAAAATAAAGGATGCAGAAAGGTCGACGGCGGTACTAGTCCGGTTTTCCGATACTCACACGAAGACACCAGAAACAGAGAGAGGAGGAGAGTGAGAGAAAACGTTGGATTTTCTCTCATTACTACGTTTACACGTTCGCGAAGCTAACTTTGGTTTTCTTTCACATGAACGTATGCGATCTGATTGCTATCCCTTTTTTTGGAGCAAGCAAAGCCAATCGGCAGAACGATTTGAGAGCATTGTACCTATGTATGTCATGTTGAAATTCCGAAATGTATTTCTATAAAAGCATTTACGATCCGAACAGGCGCGATATGATCTTTTTGTTGTTCAAGATGGTAAGGCGAATGTATTCAGACAGAGATTTGAAAAAGTACAGTACATGTGGCCAAGAACAAGTTTCGCCTTCCTTGCATAACTACTGAGTTTGTTGAATGTACTAGACTTCGACATAACAGAACAATGCCGCATAAGGTAAATGTGTTTATGTAAAAACATGATTAAAATAGTGGGCCTCGCCTTGTATGATTGCAAGGTCAATGAACATTTCGAATGAATTTTAAAGTTCGTCTTTAGAGATGTCCTTCAAGATTGCTGTCGACCCCTTTTCAATGGCTTCGACGCAGGTATAACGCTGTCTTTTCATCAGCAAATGTAGTTTGGAGAATAGATAGAAATCACAGGGGACCAAATCCGGTAAATACTGTGAATGATTGATGGTTAAAATGACATTTGTAGTTAGAAAGTCAGTGATAAGCGTCAAGCGATGAGATGGTGCATTATCATGTAGCAAACGCCAGCTACCATTTTCACGATATTGAGGGCGCGCACAACGAATACGCGCCAAATGACGCTTTATAACACCAAGATAATATACAGCATTGACTGTTTGACTAGTTGGTACAAACTGTTTGTGCACTATGCCTTTCTAATCATAAAAACAAGTCAACATTCTCTTCACTTTTGATTTCTCCAAACGGCTTTTTTTCGGTCTTTCTTCGTTTAGATGCTTCCATTCAGAGTTTTGACGCTTGATCTCTGGACTATATTGAAAACATCAAGTCTCATCGCCAGTTACAATAGAATCCCTCAAGTTTTCGTCCTTTTTTGAGTTTTTAATCAAGTCTGTACAATGTTGAGTTCAGTTAGCTTGTGTGGCACAAATCTTTCTCAGTCCCAAATGTTGAGTCAAAATGTGATGAATTGAATCTTTGGAAATATTTAATTCCATACCCTCGTATCACAATGAGGGTTTCGGCTCATTTCTGATAAATTCACGCACAAGTTCGGTGTTACTTTCCGTAACCACAGATTTTTTCGCGCCAGGATGTTGGTTGCCATTTTTGTCCGTACGACCGTTTTTAAATCGTTCATAGCACTCATACAAACTCGTACGTGATAAGCACGCATCACGATACACTTGTTTCATTAAATTAAGCGTTTCAGTAAATGCTGTACCGAGTCTAAAACAGAACTTGATAATTGCTCTTTGTTTAAAATTCATTTTTCGGCCAATTCCAAATACACACAGTTACTTTATGCGCAATTTCTCTGCTTCTAATGACGCAAATGTCATGATATCTTGACATAACATTGATGAAAGATATACCTTACCGACGCGCTTTTTTTAATAGATGGCGCCACTAAGAATTACTATTTTAGAAAAGTTCTGTTTTCTCTACGACAGACCGTGTATATAAAATCTATTTTTGTATTTAAAGATTTTTTGTTGTTAGTTACATCCATATCAATTGATGTTCCTGCTTTACTCTGAATCAATGGTGAAATATTGTAGGCCGCTAAGAGCTCAGTGGTAAGTCACTAGCTTATCGAGCGTAGAGGCACGGGTTCAAATCCGATGGCCTACTGTCAGAGAAGGTTTCTGGTCTTAATCAAGAGAATGTCAATAAAATTTATTTACAAATACGCTAATCAAAACTTACGAAATGTGTAATAAAACTATTTGTTCTGAAGTGATTGTTCATTATGAGTTTTCCTAAACTTAAATTATGTACTGCAAATATGAATGTTTGTTTGTCGGTTATAACTATCATTTACCTATTATTAAACTGTAATGACATTTTACAATGAAACTCGTTATTTTCCAAAAAAAAAATACAATAAACATTCGAAATGTAATCCTTCGCATTCTAAATAATATGCTAAATGCTTGTAAAAACCCTGGCATAGATCATGAATATCTAAAGGTTTAGCAATCGATCGCGATTGACATATAAAACTGTTAAAAAAGTTAAAAATAGGTGAGCAGCTACTACGCGAAATGAACACATATTTAGAAATTTTTAGTCTAACATAATTATACACCAATTGTTCATAGTGGACAAAACATTCGCAAGATTATCAGCACAGTCAAAAACATTATCATCAAATTCCCAAAAAGATAATTTGATTATATAATATATTATGTAAATACAAATGAACTCAATTTAGATTATCGCGGAATAGTGGAAGAAATTTTTAGCGTCCTAGAGATGTTTAAGTTTCTTTGAAACTAGACTTCAAAATAAGAGTAACAAGAAGAAAATGCTGCAAATTCGATATTGAATTAACCAAAAAATATTTAAACTAAATAGATTGGAGACGATTTCGCATTGTTACACCTTTCACAAGTTTTGATTAGTGTTTTTGTAGATAAATTTTCTTGATTAAGACTAGAAAAATTTCCGGACTGCAGGCCATCGGACTCGAACTCGTAACTTCCGACGTGATAAACCACTGAGCTATGGGCCGGCCTACAATGTTTCACTATTAATCAAAAGTAAAGTAGGACCATCAATTGATATGAATTTAACTAACAACAAAGAATCTTTAAGTTCTAATATGTCAGTGAGTGATTCCCCTGTAATACTAACAATAAAAATAAAGTACCGATTAACAATGAACGTGGACCTATTTTCAATGCGAAAAAAAATAACAATTATCCAATTGTTCAAAACTATTTTTTCACCAGATTATAGCGGTAATCAAAAATTAAAAGATCTTTAATTAAAAAACTGGTGTTATGATAAGTGTTTTTATCGGATCTAATATCATTGTAAATTTTATAGTCGATGTAGGTAAAGTCAGTCACAAAACGTACACCCTGGGAATATTAAATATTATTAAATGTGAACTCCGATTAAGATAAAGCATATTTACTTCCAATTCACACCGTTAAAAAGCTCTAAAAACCTCTAATCACAATATGAAAAAAGTTATTTACAACTACAATTGAATTTGCCAAATATTCCAACGTTGAATGCCAGAAAAGTTTTTGTACATTTCATTTTATAAGACGTTTCTCTATTGTAAGTCATAAATGTAGAACGAATTCTGTGAATTCTCTTCATATGTTAGAATCACGTATTTGTGAAAAATAAGCATTTGATGCTTTTATAAAAATAAGTTATTATATCTCTGGTAATATGCACGAGTTGACAACACTACACGAAGAAAAAAAATTCTTAGATTGAATAGCCCAATTTATTGAAAAAATATTAAAAATATCCTGAACTGTTGAGACTGTACCGAGAAATTGCCATCCCAAGATTCTAAATGAATGCGAACAAAGAATTATTACAAGTACATTGACTTAAATATATGCGTAAGTGCACTGAGGATATCCATACAGATGGAATTTGATATTGGAAGGAAAGTACATTAAAGAAATATAAAGCGAATTTGAAGAAACGCCAGTTATAACGGATGAGTACCACGTAAAAAACCTTATTAGCGACGTTAATACTTAGCTATACTACAAACAATTCACTTTGGCCAGTCAAGCAGCACGATCGTTTAAAAGAAAAAAATTTGGGGCTCTTAATTCAAAAGTTTGACATGTGAATGCGAGGTTATGACTGCAGCCTATTAGATTATACAACAAACACATTACAAGAAACACACAAACTAATCTATAAACTCAAGCAACAAATGCAACAAAATAGATATGATATTCTACTTGACTGTACTTCAGCTGAATATATAGGCTCGGGAGGTGAGAGGTAAAGAGTTTCGTGTATTAGTTCACAATTTTTCCACCGGCCAAATAAATATATGTATGTTCTATGCTTCACAATAGGTAACTATTAACGGTGTTTGATGAGATTTTTTTTGTAATACTTTTCTGATATAGCCGGCTTTCCTTTAAATTCACTTTATGTTTCCTTAATGTACTTCCTCTTCAGTACCAAATTCCATCTGTACGACTATCCTCAGTGCACTTATCCATGAATTTTAACTTATTGCATTTGTAACAGTTCTCATAAGAATCTTTTAACAGTTCAAGACATTTTTAATATTTTTTCAATCTGCACTGCAGAACAAATTTTTTAAATAAATTGGGCTATTCGACCTAAGAGTTTTTTTTTCTTTGTGTAGGGTTGTTAACACGCGCATGTTACCAGATGTGTGTTACAACTCAATTTTGTAAAATCATCAAGAGCATATTTTTCAAAATTAACTGATACTATGAAGAGGATCTACTTACAATAGAGAAATGTCTTTTAAAAATGAAACGTGCGAAAGTTCTTCTCGCATGTTAGAATATTTCCCAAATTTTGTTGTAGTTGTACATAAATAACAGTTTTCATATTATTAGAAATTTTTAGAGTTTTTACCGTTGCTAATTGGAAGTAAATATGCTTTATCATTGCCGGATGTTCAAATTTGATGATATTCAACATTCACGGGATGTACGAGCACATACACATATATATATATATATATATATATATATATATATATATATATATATATATATATATATGTATATATATATGTATGTATGTATATATAATATATATTTAAAATACGATTAATCCGTTTGCCATATTATTTTGTCATTGTTGATCATATAATACAAATGTTATAATTAATTTAACAAGCAGGGTCTATATTTAGTAATTATTCAACAACCTGTAATTAAATTTCTCACGTAAGGTTATAGCAGTGGCTTTATGTGTAAATGTAGTGGCTAATCAATTCGGTAACTACAAATTATCAATAGATGGCATGGATACATACTCACATACAGTCGTAAATTTAGAATTACATATTCATTAAACAGATATCAGGACTACTTATGGAAAATATCTAGTTAATATAAGGAGTATTATTCAGGAAAATTTGGCGGAATTCTGAAAGTATGTCAATTCTAGAAAACAAAAAACGAGAATCCTTGGACGAATTGTTACATACACAATTTTAATTTGTGTTCATACATGTAGTCGATTTTCATTTTATTGTTCTTTGTTACTCCTGTCGCCCTCTCGTATTTATCGGAAGTTTATTATTATTAGTAGTGAGCTGTGGATCTCTTCGATATTTTAATTTTCGTTTTTAATTAATAGATTTGAATGATTATTGTCATAATATTGATGAGAAGTTATTCCCGGTTGTTTTGCACTTAATTGCTATAATAATGAATCGGTATTTTGTTCTCTTTCGCATTCATTTCTTTCCTGAATTCGTCACACCTTGAGTTACTTAAAAGCAAAATGGCTGCTGTTATCTTTTTTATCGATTACTTTGTGTCCGTTAAGAAGCCGTTCATCGTTTACGCCTCGAAAGTTCAACTTTGAATTATTGGTCGTGCATAGCTTATTGAAATTAAATTATTACTTAGCAACGAATTTGTTGGAAAATGATATGATCGATTAATTTATCAACTTAATGGGACTAGTCGGATAAGTCGAAAAAAACCTCGACACGTGGTTGAAATGTTCAAGTTGAATTATTATAATATTGACATTTTTTTGAAATGACGATCTTAATTTTATTAATTAACCCTCAAAACCACCTGTGAGGTATGTAATCTGTGTACTTTGTATTACGTAGTAGCCTAATTTTTCTTTCGTTTTTTCAGATCGACTTTAGGGTTCTTACAACCCTATCTTTGTTAGATTATTAATTATCGAACGAACTGAGTTCGTGTATGCCTATGACAATCCCGTGCTCATCATGAATACAGAGATTAACATGCAGTCTTAAGGTTTAATGAAGCCGTTTAGTACTTTGTACATGACTTGGGATATCGAAGAATTGAAGTTAAGCCTAGGATCAAACACATTCATAATTATTATTATTTACATAGTCTATTGTTAATTATATTTGAATCATAAGACTGTGAAATCAACCGTTTGGTTTATGTGCTACCGTTCAATATAGTTACGGGATCATTTAAGAACGTTTAAGTTCTGCTTTGACATATAAGCCCTAGTGTAAATTTAAGGACAAGCTAGTTAACAGCAGGTGTTTACACAATTACTTATTCATATATTTCGTAGAATTTATTGATTTAACTAATTATTCAAATTAATTAAGGGCCTCGTTAGTAAATAATTCATGATTTATTAGTCAAATACTATAGTCATAGTCATTATTTATTTGTTAACTCTAACTTTACGAGCTTGTTGTACGGGTAACCATAATTGTTTATTTTTGCTCGCTGACAATTAATTAGTATACCATTAGCTAAATACAATATTTTTTTATTCACATAATCTTTTGTATTTTATAGACCACAGTCAGTTTTACCCCATACGTCAAATACTTAATGTACCTATTGATTCAGTGGTAAACTGAACATTATTTTCATTATGTGATTAATTGACATTATTTTGTTTGTGTTCTTTTGTTCTTAAGAAGTGTTCATTAATTGGCACGTATATTGTTGGATATAATATTTGTATCACTAGTGTGAACTAACTATGTATATGTATAGGTAGGGCTTAGTAAGCGAAAGATGAAAGAAAAATATTAGGTAAAAGAAAACAACAAAGTTTTCTTTAAAATTTAACTTAAACAAATTAATAAGAAGTTTTAATCTTGTGAATATATTAAAAAGCAAATTAGCAATATGTGGAAAGAAAAATTTATTAATTGCAAAGGCTGTACATAGTAAATGTTTTAAGAATAAATTGTATAGGATTCGGTAAAGAAGTAGGTATCTAATGATAGGTAAATGTACTTGTGTGTGCATGTTTATCGCTAGACAGAGCATTGTATATTGTGAATGTGATAAACGTTGAACATGTGAGCACATTACATCTACGAAACTGAAGTAGGGTATTCATTCGTGACGCGACCGTGCACTGTGTGAGTGAAATCTTTTAAAAGATTAAACTTTTAAAAGAATCGGTGGGACAAAGGAAGGACTTGAGATTAACTAATAACGGTACAGAGAAGCTGCGCCAAAATTAATAAATAACTAAAAGGCACGATATAATGAAAGGTACTAACAATATTGAAAACGGCATAATTAAAATCTTAATTGGGAAACGTGCTTTATAATGATATGTCACATGACTTGCTTTAATTGCTTTAATGAAATCGTTATGCAATAAAAGCAAATAAATTGATAATTGGTAATGTGAACAATCGTGAAGTTACAGGTATATATATGTTCGACAGATGATAAGTATTATTATCTGGCAGAAGATTAAAATTTGAAACATGATCGTAACTATAAGCTGGTGAAATTTAAATTAAATTTAGTATAAGCGGAATATTGAAAGAATATTTTAGGAGGCCAGAACTAAATACAAATACATTCATAATGGATACAGTTTTTTCGAAAAAAAAGTCCTCAATTTACGGCCACCAGAATTATTAAACAAAAGGGTTTATCTTTGAAATATTTGTGTAATGCAAATGTTTTCTTACGTTAATAATTTTTAGAGCTTTAAAATCTATATAATAAAAACGACATTTTAAGGACATGATATAAAAATATTACATATATTCCAAGTGTATCAATAACTGATATTAGTTCACTTTGTAAACAATAAAGAATAGGTTAATATAAGAATGACAACACTAACAAAACAAGCGAATAATTTTAAGTACTCGAAGTCAATAACTAATCCACAAGGATACATGAATTGAGAAATTAACTTACGGACAATAAGATATATAGTACGGCAATTCCAAGTTTCTAAGATCGTGAGCCACGTGGACACCGGAGAGTTGAAGAAGACGCAGATGATATTGTACATATTATGACATCCTCGTGTAAGTATAAGAATCATTACAAGACAATTGAATATATCGCATGTAACGGTACATAAAATTTTAAAATGTTATTTCCTGCACCGGTGTCCTACGCAAAATGCAGCGATTGCGACGGTGGTTTTCCTTAACGGTTTGTCGTTTGCAAATGATTTCACGAAATATAAATTCACTAACCGGAAACTACTAGCGTATGCACTTTTTCAGGTATAGTACTTCGAATTAATGTTCCCCACAGGACAGACGAAAACTTTTACGATATCCAATAACCATCGCCACAATATATGATATTTGTTAATGTGTAAGCGGGAATGTTGGCGAATTATACGCGACTAACACAATATTTACATTTACCAAAAAGGAAACCGGAATACATAGATCATGTGCCTATTAACGACAATGGAAGAAATTTGTTAGAAAATGATATTCGAACACATTCGAGGCAGCTTTAGCGAAATAAATATTTAAACTCTAATTATTAGAGGACATCGAACATCTTGATGAACTGTTACTTTTATTTCATCTTATACTCCTATCTCAGAATTATGGTGAATTTCTCTGCAGAAAAAAATGGAAAACAACTGTTATTAAATATAATGAATTATTATTGTTTCAGGTAGGTTTTTATGAATGTGTTCCTGTATAGATTATTTTATTTTAAAAACCGATACCAATAGGCATTACTTTCATTTTATTGCCCTGAATTGAAATTCTAGTTGCAATTATATCATAAAATAACCAGGACAATATTGGCTGTATCTGTAATATATTGATCCTCAATATATCGCCATTTTAAAAGTACGTTAAAGTATTTGAGGTAACTTTAAATTTCAACCGCTTATATTTATAAAACAACAATCATATGGTATTTAACCTTAGTAAAAATAGTGTGTTGCCATTTAAACTATATTTTCTACAAGTAAACTTACTTAATCTTACATCGTTTTTTCTAAATTTAATTTTCGACTAATATGTGATATGATTTACATTAACGACGTATTTATTTTCTTTTGTAGGGGGGGGGAGGGGGTTATTTATTTATTTTGATACATTAATTTTATATTTACATATTTTTCAGATGAATTTTTTTTTAAATAGTCTTTAAAAATCGTGTATTTTATTTTTTTTCTGTTCAGTATTTTAAATTTTTGACCACACAAACATTTTTAAATTAATAAAATTATGCTGTATTTTTTGTCTTTATATTTGTATATAGTCGAAATTATTATGCATATTTGGTAAAATTTCTCTAATCTGCAGACATGTTATTTCTTGCTTTCCATTTTCCTCCCATATCTTTGTATAACTATCTATCAAGTGTGTGTGTGTGAGTGCGTGTTCCAGAGGATGTTTGGATAAGGCTGTTGCATTTATTTTATTAGTATTAAAACTGTATTTGTGCTCATAGATTCTTTTATGTAGATATTGTGTTGTTTACCTTACCTATATATCTTTACAACATTGACATTTTATTTTATGTATACTGTGTCTTTATTTTTCTTTAGGTATTTAATTTTAGTAAAAAGGTATTTGTTTCTATTTTTCGGTCTGTGGGGTATTTTAATGTTATATTTTCCAAAGTTTGCCTAGATTTTCTGATAGGTATTGTACGTATGGTAAAGCCATGGATTTTGTTTTGTCGTGGTTTATGTGAGTATTATTCGTGCCTTCTAGTGTCTCTTTTGTTTATCTAAGTGTGAATAACCAGTTTTCGACGTTTTTTCTATGAAGTTTAGAAGGTAATATGCTTTTCCTGTTCTCGGTGCAATTCGCTTCATTTTTGTCTGTAATGGATTATTGAACAGCACTCTGACAGCACAAGCAGCTGTATTATGAAATATTATTATAAATGCAAACACTCGCATCACCAGAGTATGCTTCAATTCGAGAAACATATTAATGTTATATATATATATATATATATATCATTTTTCTGAGTAACAACTCTTCTTTAAAATATACTTGCCTCATCGGTCCGGTAGCATCAGTATTCCCTTCGAAAAAATACTTTAATTCACTTCCTCGTTAGAGGCAAATCGGTTACCTATCAAGAACTTTTCGAGTGATCCAAAGAGATGCTAGTCATTTGGGGCCAAAGCGATGCTTCTAACCCAATTTACCTAATATATTGTTCGTTAGATGGGCTGTATGTGGACGAGCGTCACAGAGTATAGTCGCGCCATTACTTTAGGATCCGATGGTTGTATTTTGACTTTTGGGCTGAGGTAAGCTTGAGTGACACCATTTCAGCTTTCTTGCTTTCTGGGAAATAATGGTGTATCCAGATCTCATCAATTACTACGATACATTACAAAAAATCATTGACTTCAAGCTCAAATCGGAGTTCTCTGCAAACCTGAAGTTGTTTCTGCTGTTGTTTCACGGAAAGTTGTTTTGGAACTCACCTGACGCTAATCTTATTAAATTTAAGCTTATCGTGGACAATAGTGTGAACACTCAACATTAATGTTTACAGCTTCATTAATTTCCTTCATAGATATTCGCCTACTGCTCCCGATCACTTGTTCATCTTCGCAGACAGACGCTGGAGGGGCAGCATGCGTTAAGTTCGACATGTGTTGACGACTACCTTGGAAGGATTTACACCACTCAAGGACTGTTTTGAGTAACACTTTTCTATAAACTGTTTATGAAGTTTCTGATGAGTATCGGTCGCTTTTACACCTTCCTTAAATAATACTATTACATTGTTAGAAAAGAAAAATCGGGAAAAGCGTATTTTGCGTCAATGTATTTTTTATGCAATAATAAACGCTTTTCTTGAATTTGTTAAAACAGTTCAAATACAAAGACAAATACAGAAACGCAGTTCAATCGTTATGTATGTACTCAATGAAACAGTTCAAAATACCACACTTCGCGTTCAACGCATCGGGGTACCCATGCACCCCAATAGAGAGAAAATGTTCGACACTGCCGATCTTGCACCTATTGGGGAAGCGTCATGTAACCACCGGGCAGCGACAGTGGCGCGGCCGGTCAGGCAGGCTGATCACGGTCCTCTGACATACGATGTGTACGCAACGACAAAAGTTCCTGCCGGTCAGTATGTGAATAAGAAAGAGTAAATATAATTACTATATAAAATACGTTACATAAAACAATAAAATCATGAAACACATACCACTTAACTGTGACTGTCTTCTGTGTGTCCAAAAAGACGCGTTCCACAATTCCACTCAATTTTAAAATACAGCTATCATTTTCTTCTTACAGATCGGGCTTTTGTAACAACTACGGGTGTGTCCTCATCATCAAAGACCCAAACTTTGTTTTGAGCTTTGGTCGCCACATCGTAATAGTACAGGCAAGTCTCGTCATCTGTCACGATGTTGTTCACATACCAAGATTGTCCCTTATTAAACTTTCTTAGCATCTGCCGGCACCAAGTCATGCAGAATCGAACGAATTGTTGGTGCATTTAGGCCTGAAGTACCCTCTATCTGTTGGTAGGTCACTCGCGTGTCCTAGCCAAGCATTTTCCTCACG
>JAVIWB010005410.1:0-72236 GCA_031893035.1 Dermolepida albohirtum
CAGAAAATACAGTCAACACAACACACATAATGACACTCTAACAAATGAACACAAAACACCAAAGGAAGAAGCGATGCAAATCGCGTACCCGTCAACCTCCGAAGAACATGCAGAAGATAACACGCCGTTCACGGTGGTTAAAAATAAAAGAAAATACAGAAACGAATCGGATGAAGAAAACAAAGAAGAACACAAAATAAAGAAAGACAGGAAAGTAAATACACAAACACCAAAAACGACAAACAAAGATACACACACACAAGCGAGACACACCACAACAAACAACACAAAGACCAACACCACCGACAATACAAAGAAACAAACAAACACCGACAACGACAATAAGAAAAAGGAAAAAGTACCACCGATCATCATCCGGGACAAAAATGCGTGGGGCCGAATTAACAGAGAAATGAGCGCGAATAAATTTCGTAAAAGCCCGACTCGCTGAAGAGGGCATAAAACTACGATTTCGGCGCGACAACGCGCTGTTTAGACGGCATAAAAATGCTATATCACACCTTCAGGCTCGAAGAACAGCGCACGCTGAATGTAGTGATATGTGGCATACGGACTTCACTATCGAAGAGATCAAAGAGGATCTCCAAAGTAAAACTATTGAGACCATCACGGTGTCCAGAATGCGGCATCCGGTAAAAAAGACGCCATACCCAATGGTATTAGTAGAAGCGTCGCGTGACAAGGCCGAAGAACTATACGGCCTAACCGATATATGCAGACTGGTGATCCTTGTGAAAGCACAGATCCGTAAAGGGGAAAACTGGCAACGCCATGGACATTCTCAATCTTTAGGTGTGTAAAATGCAGTGAAAACCACAAAAGTGAAGAATGCGCCAAAAGTCGAGAGACACCTGCTGTATGCGCGAACTGCTGAAAGACTTTCTAAATTCTTGGAAAAACACTGGTAAAATTCGATTGCGTATATACAGATTCTTTGTCTTCTGGATTATTATTAATTCTGGTAATATAATAGAAGTGCGTGCTGTGATTCGCGTTTTAATTTAATAGGATTTGATTGAGAGCGATTAAAGCGGAAAGACGGACGTATTAAATCACAATTGTGAAACCGTTTCAATCATTAATTTGGTTGAAACTGTGTTTTTTGTTTTATTTCCAGCCAGTTTAGAAAAGCGAAAAGGCGCGAAGCGGCAGTAACGGTTTAGCATGCGACCGCACCAAAGGTAACAGATTTGGATTTATGCTTGTTCTACCTATTTGATTCAGATTTTGATTTTGTTTTTCTCTTTCTTTTTTTCTCTTTTTTAATCGATAGAATCGCAAATTGAATTTTCTTATCAACTTAGTCATTTTAATTGTTAAATTTACACGTGTTCCACCTAGTAGATTCTGCTTTCTTCTCAATTTAATTAATAGATCCGCGAATTAAATTTATTTCATGCGAGGCTCATGTAGAATTAATAACAGCTTATAAATTGACCATTTTCTACCGTATTAATTGCTCGATTCAATTATTAAATTTAAAGTAATTGAATTGAACTTTCCTTTATAAATTATTTGTCTTATTGTGTTCAATCGTTAAAATTATACTTGTTTCGCCTGGCAGATTCTGTTTTCTTTTCTTCTTGCAACTGATATAACCGTGAGTTAAATTTATTTCAAGGGAGGCTCATACAGCATTAATAACATTTTCTAAATTGATAAATTGTGTCCTTGCGTGCTGTTTCCTCAATTCCATTACTTGAATTTGAATTTAAATTTAAATATAACATTAATTAATCCAGACCAAGCTTATTAATTAAAGCAGATCATAATTACTCATTTTAATAGTATTGCCATAACAAAGTAATCGAATATTGTAGACCAGGTTAATTAGTTGTCTGACCAATTGATTGAAATAGTTGGAACTATAGATATATTAAGTATAATTGCATAGTAGCTATAAATTCCGAGTTGCTAAATTAGTTTAGACAAACATGGCTGACACCGCGGTGTCAAAAACGCCAGCCAGCCGGAGGGGAACAGTGGATTCCCGAAGGGACAGTGTGGCGAGTGCCACCATCGCCGACGACAAAGGGTCCGTGGAGGACAAATTAGTTAAAAGGGCGCGTCAATTAACGGTGGCGATATGTGAGATGGTCCCGACCAAGGCGGAAACGTTGAGGGTCGAGGACAGAAAAAAGTTGCGGGACATGGTAGCAGAAATGCTACAAATTGTGGGAGAACAGCATGGGATCTTGAAGGAGATCCGCGATAGCGCCGCGAAAGCCGCGGAAAAAATGGAGCGCGAAAACGTCGTCGTTATGTGCGCAGCTGGGAAACCGGAGCGAACGACATATGCAGAGAAATTAAGGGCGGAATCCGTTACGGTGAAAATTCAGCCGGAAAATAAAAATCAAACGGTGGAAGAGACGAAGGTGGAGAAGGTTGATGTCGTCAGCAACCAAATAGGGGTGCGTGGCGTGCGCAAAGGCAAAGAGGGCGTGGTATTCGTAGAGTGCAGCACTAAAAAGGACGCTGAAAAGCTGAAGGTCTCAGTTGCTGAAAAGATGAGTACGGCAAAAGTGCAGGAACTTAAGAAGAACAACCCCGCGGTTTGCATTTACGGCATCGACGAGGGACTAAAGGAGGCCGAGATACTAGACTGCTTACGGCAACAGAACGAGGGGATCGAAGCGCAATATGACAGCGCGGGAAAGCTAACCGGCGAAGTAAAACTTGTAAGATTTTTTCAAGTAGGAGGGATACTTAGCGCGGCGTTAGGAACGCGGTCTGCGTCGTGAGCGGCAAATTTAGGCAGCTCGTCGTGGACAAAAAAATTAAAATTATGTGGCGGATCTGCAACGTGCGAGACTACAGCAATATTTACTATTGCTACAAATGTTTAAAGTCGGGACACAAAGCGAAGGACTGCAAAGGGCAGTTAACGTGCAAAAAGTGCGGCGGTGACCACGACAAGCACAAGTGCACGTCGGAAACCGTTAAATGCGCGGTGTGCGAACGCACGCGAATTCCGGGGCTCGATATTAAGCACGAGGCCTACTCGAAGGATTGCGCGTCATTTAAGCGCCTCCTGGAGGAGGAGAAAAAGCGTACTAACTACTATGGTTAATACGCCCGGCACCGCTCCATCGCGTGCGGATAACTCTAACTCGTGGTGTAGTAAATCGTGCGTTCAAATTAATCTAGGCCGTGGCAGACGCGCCACGAAATGCCTAGTAGTATGTGGATTTCCTGCGCGTTTTGGGTCCACTTCGTGAATAACGTTAATGATGAGGGGAATTATGACGCGGTTGGAGCGGCGGTAGTAATAAATGACAGGGAGTTGAAAAGTATTACGATAAGGGATAAAAGCAATTCGGACGTCGTTAGTGTGGAAATTTCTAATGATAAGGGACTGAGCGTCGTCGTCGTTTCGGCCTACCTGCCGCCAGAGGACAGGAACCCGGGCCTGTTCAGACCGAATTTTAGGAAATTTTGCGATATCGTCACTGGACTTAATCTAAACGATAATAGAGTAATCGTAGGGTTAGAAGGTAACAGTAAGAGTAGGTTGTGGAATAGTCCGACCGAGGACTATCGGGGCCGCGAATTTGAACGTTTTTTAGAGAATCAGTCGTTGACAGTGTTAAATAATAACGATGAGCCCACATTTGTGGGGCATCGAAGCACTAGTTTCGTAGATTTTACGGTCGCGAATGAGAACGCGTACAGGGTGGTAAGTGACTGGCACCTTACCGATGAGGTATTATTGACAGATCGCAAGTTGATCAAATTCTCGATACGTAGCGACCAGGTTAGGCGCGAACAAATAGTTAGAAGGGGTTTTTACTCGAAAAAAGCCGATTGGCAGAAATTTAGAGATGCGTTCATCAGGGAAACGGGAAACGTAGTACCAGATTTAATCAATACCGAGAACCGCGAAGAAGTAGAGACAATCGCGAGTAGAGTAAACGACGCGATAGTTGGTGCGTACGAGGAATCAATGCCGCGACAACGGGAGTTCAGGGGGTCGGTTCCTTGGTGGACGCCGCATCTCACGTCCACAAGGAAAGAAGTCAACCATATGCGACGCCGGTATCAGAGGTGCAGGGACGCGAACGAACGTCTTGATTAGGTCGACTAGGATCGAGAAATGGCGAGAATTTTGCACGAAATCTGGAGGAAAGGACCCCTGGGGACTCGCGTATAGGGTTGTCAGGAGGAAAAGAACGAGCGCCTGCGCAAGCACGACTTTGAAACGCGAAGACGGGAGTTTCACGCAAAACGCGATAGAAACCGCGGAACTTCTTCTGGAAACCTTCTTTCCAGAAGACGACGCTAATACGGACGAGGAAATCCACACGGGCATTAGAAATTTAGCCACGGCGGACGCAGGGACGCTTGACGATGTGCCCTTCGCGAGATGCGAAGTACACGCGGCTTTTAATTCGATGAGCGCGAAGAAAGCATGGGGCGAGGACGGGATTACAGCGGACATCGCGAGTAAAGCGTACGAGGCAAAACCGGAGATTTTTGAGAGACTGTTAAATAAATGTTTAGAATTGGCAGTTTTTCCTGAATGTTGGAAAAACCAACTTGTCAGGGTTATACCGAAGACGGACAAATCGGACTTGAGTGATGTTAAAAGCTACAAGCCGATTAGCCTGTTGCCGGTTGTGGGGAAAGCGTTGTACAGCCTCTTAATGAATCGCAACGAGTACCACGTGTACTCGAACGGGCTGATGAACGAGAACCAATTCGGCTTCAAAAAGGGCACATCGACGGTCGACGCCATAGAAACGGTGATCAATTTTGTGTGAAACGCGAAAACGGACGGACATTATAGCGCGACTATAATGTTAGACATCAGTGGGGCCTTCGATCACGCGTGATGGCCTCAAAT
The DNA here is from genome assembly GCA_031893035.1 of Dermolepida albohirtum. Classification (NCBI taxonomy): domain Eukaryota; kingdom Metazoa; phylum Arthropoda; class Insecta; order Coleoptera; family Scarabaeidae; genus Dermolepida; species Dermolepida albohirtum. The sequence continues at coordinate 4,865 of JAVIWB010005410.1, forward strand.
CGCGAGTCAGTTGCGATCGAAAAGTTGTCCGCGGAATTTATTAGGGATGGCGGAGGCGTACTTCTCGCATAGGAAGGCTTTTATAGAGGAACCGGGAGTAAAGATCACAGGGAAAGTGACGAGGGGGTGTCCTCAAGGATCGCGATCGGGCCCGGGGTACTGGAATATCTTGTATGACAGTATATTTGGGCTTCCGCAGCCGGAGGGATGTCAAATCGTTGCTTTTGCAGACGATACCACTTTGTTGGTAAGGGCGCGACAGTACAAGACTCTTAAGAGCAACGCGAACGAAGCGCTAACGCGAATTTTAGAATGGAGCGGGGTGAATAAACTCACGTTTAACGCGAACAAATCGGAAGCGCTATTTTTCGGTAAGCCGGGCCAGCAACGACCAACGTTTAAATTGGGGAACGCGACCGTTTACTGTAAGGAAAGTGTTAGGTATTTAGGCGTCATTATAGACGAGAAACTGAACTTCAAGGAGCACGTCCAATACGCAACGAGCAAGGCGAGGGAAATTACCAACAAGCTGGGCGCGGCAGCGAAGATGACCTGGGGTCTCAGCGGCAGCGACAATTTACAGAGGCGCGATAGAACCGGCGATGCTATATGCAGCACCAACATGGGCTGACTCTCTGAAAGTCAAGGAGATTAAGAAAATAATAGGAGCGCAGAGAATTTCTGCAGTCAGGGCTGCAAGGGCGTATGCGACAACGTCCGGGGAAGCCGCGATCACAATCGCGAGATTGTTGCCCGCGGATATACGAGCGAAGGAACTCGCCAGAAGAAGAGATGCGGTGAAACTGGATAGGCAGAGATTCGAACAATGTACCGGATTGGACATTAGCCCAGAGGATGTGGAGAGTAGCAGACGAGTTACGACGGAGATACATCCCGCGGAAATGGGCACGGTCGATTTCTAACGGGATGAGAACGCGCGGGAACAGGGATAAATATATATACGGACGGGTCTAAAAGCGAAGAAGGAACGGGCGCAGCATTCGTTGTGCACGCGTGCGAAGAGGAAGTACACAGTAGAAGAATTAAGCTGGCAGACGTCTGCGACAACTACCAGGCAGAACTGGTTGCAATTAACGCGGCAATGAAATATTGCCAGGAAATGAGGATAGTGCGGGCGACACTGTTTACGGACAGCTTGTCCACCCTACAGGCGTTGAAGAGCATGCGGAAACCCACGAAACTGTTGTTGGACACTTGGAAGATGATACGAGATGGGAACGTGCAGCTCAAATGGAGGCGCGCGCACGTTGGAACCGCAGGAAACGAAATAGCGGACGAAATCGCCAAGGAAGCGGCTGCAACGCAGAATGCGGAACTTGCATATGAGCTCGCATCCGAGAAAACCGTCAGGAATGCGATAGCGCGGAAATGTGAAGATCAATGGCAGGAAAAATGGGAGAACGCGGAGAATGGACGTTGGACGAAGCGATTTATAGGCAACGCAAAGACATTCAGTGAGATGAGCGTTGCACTGTCATACCAGGCTGTGCAGTTGATCACTGGTCACGGAAACTTCAAGGCGTACCTGCACAGGATAGGAAGGAGGGATAGTCCGAATTGCCATTGCGGTGCGATGGATACGGCGGAACACGTCCTGTTCGAATGCCCTGACACAGAGTGGTGGCGCGAAGTTACGGCGAGGGCCACAACGATAACCGGCCACAGGTGGCCGCTCCGCGTCGAAGACATAAACGACGACGAGAGTGAAGAGTGGTGGCGCGAAGTTACGGCGAGGGTCGCAACGATAGCCGGCCACAGGTGGCCGCTCCGCGTCGAAGACATAAACGACGACGAGAGTGAAGAGTGGTGGCGATTTTTCAGCACCGCGGCTGAGAAACTCCAAAGGCTTCAACATGATTAGGGCACGTACATCGGCACGGACACAAAGTGGGCCGGAGAACAACCACAAGTTGAGTATTTTACAAATTATACTGCATGTAGAATAAATTAGGGCGAACGCACACATACTACAGACGCACATATACATACATACCAGCATCACACACCACTGTCAGAGTAATTACGGACGAGGAAATCCACGTGGGCATTAGAAATTTAGCAAAGGCGGACGCAGGGACGCGAGACGATGTGCCCTTCGCGAGATGCGAAGTCCATGCGGCTTTTAATTCAATGAGCGCGAAGAAAGCACCGGGCGCGGACGGGATTACAGCGGACATCGCGAGTAAGGCGTACGAGGCAAAACCGGAGATTTTTGAGAGACTGTTCAATAAATGTTTAGAATTGGCATTTTTCCTGAATGTTGGAAAAAGCAGCTTGTCAGGGTCATATCGAAGACAGGCAAATCGGACTTAAGTGATGTTAAAAGCTACAGGCCGATTAGTCTGTTGCCGGTTGTGGGGAAAGCGTTTGACAGCCTCTTAATAAATCGCATCGAGTACCACGTGTACTCGAAACGGGCTGATGAACGACAACTAATTCGCCTTCAAAAAGGGCACATCGACGGTCGATGCCATAGAAACGGTGATCAATTTTGTGCGAAACGCGAAAACGGACGGACATTATAGTGCGGCTATAATGTTAGATATCAGTGGGGCCTTCGATCACGCATGGTGGCCTCAAATCGCGAATCAGCTGCGATCGAAAAATTGTCCGCGGAATTTATTAGGGATGGCGGTGGCGTACTTCTCGAATAGGGAGGCTTTTATAGAGGAACCGGGAGTAAAAATCACAAGGGAAGTGACGAGGGGTGTCCTCAAGGATCGCGATCGGGCCCGGGGTACTGGAATATTTTGTATGACAGTATATTCGGGCTTCCGCTACCGGAGGGATGTCAAATCGTTGCTTTTGCGGACGATACCACTTTGTTGGTAAGGGCGCGACAGTACAAGACTCTTAAAAGCAACGCGAACGAAGCGCTAACGCGAATTTTAGAATGGAGCGGGGCGAATAAACCCACGTTTAAGGCGATTTTTCGATAAGCCGGGCCAGCAACGACCAACTTTTAAATTGGGGAACGCGACCGTTTACTGTAAGGAAAGTGTGAAGTACTTAGGCGTCATTATAGACGAGAAACTCAAGGAGCACGTCCAATACGCAAGGCGAGGAAAATTACCAACAAGCTGGGCGCGGCAGCGAAGATGACCTGGAGTCTCAGCGGCAGCGACAATTTACAGAGGCGCGATAGAACCAGCGATGCTGTATGCAACACCGATATGGGCCGATTCTCAAGGAGACTAAGAAAATAATAGGAGCGCAGAGAATTTCTTCAGTCAGGGCTACAAGTGCGCACGCGACAACGTCCGGGGAAGCAGCGACACAATCGCGAGATTGTTGCCCGCTGATATACGAGCGAAGGGACTCGCCAGAAGAAGAGACGCGGTGAAATTGGATAGGCATAGATTCGAACAATGTACTGGATTGGACATTGGCCCAGGGGATGTGGAGAGTAGCAGACGAATTACGACGAAGATACATCCCGCGGAAATGGGCGCGGTCGATTTCTCTCGAGATGAGGATGTGCAGGAACGAAGAATCGGAATAAATATATATACTGAAAGGTCGAAAAGCAAAGAAGGTACGGGTGCAGCATTGTGTAAGCGGGCGAAGACGAAATATACAGGAGAAGGATCAAGCTGGCAGACGCCTGCGACAACTACCAGGTAGAACTGGTTGCCATTAACGCGGCAATGAAGTATTGCAAGGAAATGAGGATAGCGCGGGCGACATTGTTTACAGACAGCTTGTCCGCCCTACAGGCGTTGAAGAGCATACGGAAACCCACGGAACTGTTGTTGGACACCTGGAAGATTATACGAGATGGGAACGTGAAGCTCAAATGGACACGCGCGCACGTTGGAACCGTCAGGAACGCGATAGCGCGGAAATGTGAAAATCAATGGCAGGAAAGATGGGCGAACACGGAGAATGGACGTTGGACGAAGCGATTTATAGGCAACGTAAAGACATTCAGTGAGATGAGCGTTGCGCTGTCATACCAGGCTGTGCAGTTGATCACTGGTCACGGAAACTTTAAGGCGTACCTGCACAGGATAGGAAGGAGGGATAGTCCGAATTACCATTGCTGTGCGACGGATACGGCGGAACACGTCCTGTTCGAATGCCCTGACAGAGGGGTGGCGCGAAGTTACGGCGAAGGCCGCAACGGTAGCCGGCTACAGGTGGCCGCTTCGCGTCGAAGACATAAACAACGGCGAGAGTAAAGAATGGTGGCGATTTTTCAGCACCGCGACTGAGAAACTCCAAAGGCTTCAACATGATTAGGGCACGTACACAGGCACGGACACAAAGTGGGACCGAGAACAACCACAAGTTGAGTATTTTACAAATCATACTGCATGTAGAATAAATTAGGGCGAACACACACACACTATAGACACACATACACATACATACAAGCATCACACATCACTGTCAGAGTAACACACAAGGGCGAAAGTTGAACTGCGGAATGTAAGACTGAATGAAGGGTTGAGTAGAGTGGCTACCGGGTCTTTATAGTTACATGGAGCCCACAAAAGGAGGAGAGGTCACGATCCTATGGGAGGAAACATAGACGGAGGCGCGTCAATAGTACCACGGCGAAGGAGGATCCATTAACTTCTCGATCAGGAGGGATAATTCGGAGGAAAATATTAATAACAAGATTATTATATTGTATCTTTCATTCATTTTGAATGAATAATTAAGGCGCGGACTACTTCCGCAAGATAGGAGAATGTAACAGTAAGACAGGAAACGGGCTAGGCCGCATTTAGATTAATATTAGGAATTAGTTTAGATATAGAAGTTTTTGCGACTAAAAAGTAAATTTAGGACATCCGGTGTAGTGCCTTAGGCGGAGCACCGGAGCTAGGACAAGTATTGTCAACTAGTATTAGAAATTCAAATAAAGTGTATGCGCGAACTGCGGAGAAGCACACCGCGAATTACAGAGGGTGCGTCAAGGCACCCCAACCAAGATCCAATATACAACAACAAAAACCGGCGCTGCTACCGACGCCGGTATCACACACACCACGGAACACATACACAACACAGAAGATGAGTTCGACAGAATATTAAATAACAACAAATAGACTATAATAGTGGGAGATCTGAACGCGAAAAACAAAGTATGGGGATGTTGAATCGACAACCAACACGGAAAGAAATTACTAAACTACACGAAAAGCACGGGGTGAACGTCATAGCACCCGACGAACTAACGTTTTTCAGACAAGGATACAGATCGGACATATTAGACATCGCGATCACGAACAACGTACACAACACACCAACAATAGAGACAGAGGAAGCTCTAAGCTCGGATCACAACCCAATTATCCTAGACTGGGAAAAGGGTACAAAAGAACACAAGTACAACACAACACACACGAACTGGGAGACCTTCACAACACAGCTGAAACACAATACGCCGACAATAACACGCATAAACGACAAACACGACTTAGAAAACGCGGTCACACAAATACAAGACACGATAAAAACCGCCGCGGCAGCAAGCACGTTCCAAGTAACGCATAGATATCAAACCGACAAACTCCCACGCGACATAAAACTACTAATCAAAAACAAAAACAAAGCGCGAAAGAAATACCATAACACACTAGACCCGCAAGACAAAACGACACTTAACGAATTACAACAGCAGGTAAAAGACGCCATTCGTGAATTTAAAAACTCCGAATGGCAAAGTAAACTACAAAAGATCGACGCGAACAAACAATATACAGACCTGTGGCCATTGTGTAAAACGCTGAAAAAAGAGCGAATCACAATCCCGCCACTAGACACGGATAACGGGATAGCGCTAACAGACGAACAAAAAGCCGAAACATTCGTGGAACAGATACAAACCCAATGCATGCCAAATTGGGAAAACACAGACATTCGACACATCGCGGACATACACCGACAGGTAAATAGAAAGACAAAAAAACAAATTTCACAACACAATGACTATTTCACACCGGACGAAATAAAACACGTGATAAAACACACTAAAAACAACAAATCACCCGGCTTTGAGGGTATAAACAACAAAATGATGAAAGCGTTACCGCAAAAAAACGCTAATGCTCATACTCGCTATAGCAAACGCGATACTAAAAATACAAACATTCCCCGAACAATGGAAACACGCGAAAATCTTTGTGTTTCCGAAACCGAGGAAGGATCATAAAAACCCCGCGAACTACCGACCGATTAGTTTACTCCCCACAATCTGATGAGCAACACGGCTTCCGGCCTAAACACTCAACAACGACACAATTATCCAGGGTGACGGAATATATCAATGACGGGTACAATAAAAATCAAAAAACCACGGCAGTGTTCCTTGACGTATCAAAGGCATTCGACCGTGTGTGGCACTAGTGATTAATACACAAATTATATGCTTACAACTATCCCAAACACATTACGCGAATCATACAAGCATACTTACACAGACGAACATTCAAACACATTACGCGAATCATACAAGCATACTTACACAGACGAACATTCCAAACAACCATACAAGATACACTATCGAAAGTGCACGTGCTAGCGGCAGGGGTCCCACAAGGATCAACACTGTCGCCGCACCTGTACGCGATATACACCGCCGACATACCCAAACCGCAGCGCGGCATCATAGCCACGTATGCGGACGGCACCGCGATACTAACCCAATCATTTAAAGAACACATAGCAGTACACAAACTACGAGAAAATACAAACTAATCGACTGGTGTCACACCTGGCGTATCGCGATAAACGCGGATAAAACACAAGCAACTGTGTTTAAACACGAGAAAAAACCAATCACGACAAATCTATCGATTAATAACACTCAAATAAAATGGACAGAAGAAGTCAAATATCTCGGTGTCACCCTGGATAAAAAAATAACTTACAAACAACACATACAAAACACGTTAAAAAGAGCCACGCAAGCCCGCGGCGCGGTGATGATGCTGGCCGGTAAACAGTCATCACTAACACCAAGGACAAAAGTACTTATATATAAGCAAATAATACGACCGATATTAGCTTACGCCTCGCCTACATGGCTACACGCGAAAACAACACATAAAAACAGATTAAACACATTTCAAAATAAAACATTACGTACGTAAGAAATACACAAATGCATAGAGAAGCGGGAATCGAACCGTTGAATGCGCATATAAAGAACCGAGCTAAGAGCTTCAATAAAACGATAAAAACACACATAAATACGACACTTACACACATAACGGAATACCCTAAAACACATAAAAAATACAGACGCCCAAGGATGGAAATAGATAGTGAAGATACCGATTAAATATCAGAGAAACAAAACTTCAAAATGAGGATTAATCACGCCGAAGATTAAGAGCAAAAGGGGTGAGCCCTAGCTCAACATAACATTAAAGAAGTCGAAGTTTAAGCGCCATCATTCTCATTGATACTACCGTACAGAGCTTACGTGTTTCGATACATGCGATCTGTAAGGAAATATCAAAGAGAAATATTTGTGACTTGTTTATACGTATTTTACAACATTGCGACAACTGAAGCGCAAATATCAACATTTTACAAATCACAGGAAAACGTGATAAATTTCGGGCTCCTTTGTGTGTCTCGTTGGCTCTGCGGGCGACGGTGGTCGACGTTGCCAATAGATAAGAGAATCACCTGGTGGATTCAAGAAAAGTCGCCCAACAGAAATGGAGAAGAAAATAAAGTCGCTGCCTGCCGACAGGACCGAGGAAACAACAACAAAAACGAGTAAGTCAACAGACAAGAAAAACACGAACAACACAAACACACCTACCCGCAAAGAACCGGTAGAAATCACAATTAACACTAACATAGGGGCACTGACAGACAAACAGTCGGCGGACAAGCTAAGTCGACAACAGTTAATGGACATACTTTTGCATGTCAAGACATTGCTGCTGAAACTCGACGAACAGGACGCCGACATGGACACGTACAACGACAACACTAAGACTACCGACAACACAATCGATACAAACACCGAAATAAAAACAACACCGCGGACTCAAACGCAAACACGAACACTCAAAAAACACTAAATACACAAAAAAACGAGGCGATGCAAGTCGCCTACCCCCCATCCTCCGACGAGGATAACGAAGACAGCACACCGTTCACGTTGGTTAAAAACAAACGTAAACACCACCACGAATAGGACGAGGAACACAAAGAACACAAAAACAAAAAAGACAAAAAAACAACGGCACCAACACCGTATACATCAAAAACAGGGTGCTTTATATAAACTGTTTTTGAAGATAGGTTTTGTTCTACTTTCGAAGACCGCTTAAAAGTCCACCCAAAATTTTATAGGCGATAATCTTTTAAGCCATATTTCATTGAAAATAATTCAAGGACGTAAAAAACGTAACTTTCGTTTTGTACTATTGCCAACATATGCATAGTGCTTATTTATCCCAACCACTGTATTCGATGAAGAGAGAAAATGTAGAATAATTAACTAACACATGAGCAAAAATCATATATGCATTCCTAAGAATAAATTTTCGTTCTTTTTAAAAACTTATTGTAACAATATAGATAATGTCACTCCTAAGAATACAATACAATTACTACAAAACAAGTTTCGTCGCTTTTACCACCGAACGGACAGAATAAGTAAGATACAGGTACGTGCAAAATGTTGAAGAAATGCTTGCCACTAGGGAGCTGTTTTAGTTTTTTAAATTAAGTTTTTCATCAAAGAGATATTATCTCTAATACACCATCCTAACATTTTGAATATAGAAGACAATGATAAAAAAATTAGCCGCTAATTTAGTACAGGAGTTCGAAGTATATCAAATTTTATAATTGCAACAGCCAAATTGACAAGCTGGGCTGCAACAAAGTTTACATAGTTCACAACGTAACGGCAGTAAACGGCAGTATTCGGCTCGAACACCGCCCTAAATATCTGCAGGTTTTTTTATTTAGAAACATTTTCCTATGATAAAGAGAGTGTATTAATACACAATGATTTATTACCTTCTTTATTAACAAAATGCTTTATTATTGTACCTTAACTAAAATGTACTATTGTAATAAATGAAGTAACATAAGTCATCCTAAACACACACAAAATGTGTGTATTAGTGCAATAGACTCTGAAAGAAGAATTATTTCTTATAAGCAAATACTGGTAAATCTTTTATCGCTTATCGATTGACTCTTTAAATTAAATATAATAATTATAATTAACTCTTTAAATATTAAATTAAATTGATACGATGAAAATCCTTGGTGACAAATATAATTATATTTTGGATGTTAGATTGAGCGTTTGCCTTGAAGAATGTGATTTCTTACAACTGATGTCAGATAATTAAACGCCAATCAATTAGTTTATCGACTAGTGTTACTGTGTAATAGAAGTAATTGATAATATTTTCGACCACGTGGGCTGAACATCCATTTTGAATTAGGTTCTTTTGTCGCTTGAACGATGGAAGATTTTATTTCGTTACTTAACCCTCGATACAGTCACAGGTGGGCGTTTCGAATCATGGTATTTTTTTCTTTGACTAATTACATTTCTCTTCCTCTCCTTTAAGGTTGAATTTATGGTCCTTGCGTAAGACGTAGTCTTTAGTTCTTGGTGTCATTCACTTTCACCAGATCAGAGAAGGAGCAAAATTTCCCATCAGAGACAAACTCCACGGCTGAAACCCCAGGGACGGCCTGATAAGAAAACGGTTCTCTAGTGTTGTGTTTCGACTTATATAGTTAACAGCTATAACATAACCAGTCGCTAATCACCTAGTAAATATAATTCTTCATGAACATTATATAATTACCAACTGTAACGTAACTACTTTTTACTTGCGCAGTAATTAAAAGTATTTATTATCATTATGTAGTTACCAACTGAAACGTAATCAATTTTTAATTGCACAGTAATTTTAATTATTCACTATCATTATATACCAGTTGTCGTCTAATCACTTGCCAATTGTCTAGTTAACCTTTAATTAGTCGCTTGGGGTCCAATGGACCCCAAGCGACTTAAATTTTGTCTTATTTCTGCAAATATTATATGTACGCGACTGTCCATTTCAATAGCTTCCTAGTTCATGCGCCCCTGCCTTTTCAGTGTTCCGCTAGCCGCGGCGTCAACCACACGTGCCGTACGGAGCGGTCTGGGGTCCAACGAATCCCCTTGCGACTAATAGTGTAGTACAATTTTTGTAAGCATATGATTTAATTTAGTTTATTTTTTACAATTTCTATTAATTTTAGTTTTATTTATTCTTTATTGGTAAAAGATCACGACGGAAAGCCGTAATTTCAATATTGATGAAATATCAGCAATTCTAAATGAAGATAACCAGGAACCATTTGATGAAAGTGACGACGAGTTGGGCACAGAAGAATACTCTATTGAACAACAAGATCGTAGTTCTGACTTTGAGCAGAGCGCAAGTGAATCAGAAAATGAAGCAGGTTCGTCTACATCTGAGTATTATTTTGGCAAGGACAAGCCAACAAGATGGTCAAAAAATCCTTCAAGCCAAAGAAAAAGACATACGGTTCACAACATCGTTTTACATTTACCTGGACCAAAAGGAGAAGCGAAAAATGCTAAAAGAAAGATTGATTGTTTTAAATTATTTTTTGATAAAAATATTGAAGATTTGATTCTAAGATATACAAATGAATATATCCAGAAAATACGTGGACGTTTTCAAAGAGAACGTGACGAGTGAAGAAGTACAAGCATTTTTTGGTTTGCTGATGATGTCTGGTGTGCTTAGATCTTCACATTTGAATTTCCTTGATCTCTGGGCAAAGGACGGAACTGGAATAGATTTTTTTTCTGATGTGATGTCTTCTCGACGTTTTCTGTTCATACTTCGCTGTCTACGATTTGATGATGCATCATCCAGAGATTCCAGATTCCAGCTTGATAAATTGGCACCAATCAGGGAATTTTGTGAACTCATGAATAACAATTTCGAAAAACACTACACGGTTTCCGAGTATGTAACAATCGATGAACAGCTACCAGCATTTAGAGGCCGATTCTCTGGTTTAATATACATGTCAAGCAAACCAAATAAATACGGGATCAAACATCACGCTATGGTTGACGCCAAAACAGCTTATCTCCAAATATTTGAGATATACATTGGCAAACAACCAGACTGGCCGTATAAATTACCAAATGACACAGTTAGCATCGTAAATAGACTTGCCGATCCAATCAAAGGTACGGGTCGTAATATCACACTCGATAACTGGTACACAAGTATTCCTCTAGCAAAAGACTTGCTGCAACATAAACTTACTTTGGTTGGTACTCTTCGTAAAAATAAGAAGGAAATTCCACCGCTGTTTTTACCTCATAGAACAACTGAAGTACACTCATCACAATTTGGCTTTTGTAAGGACCTAACTCTTGTTTCATATGTACCAAAAAAATCTAAAGCTGTTATTTTACTGTCTACTATGCACCATGATAAAGCTATATGTGAAGATAATAGGAAAAAGCCGGAAATAATCGATTTTTATAGTAGTACCAAGGGTGGCGTTGACACAAACGACAAACTGTGTGAAACATACAACGTTGTTCAACGTACCAAGAGATGGCCTATGGTAATCTTTTTTCATCTTTTCTATGTTGCGGCAATAAACGCTTATGTTATTTATAATATGAATAATGACAATAAAATAACAAGAAGAGAATTTCTGAAAAAAACTTCAACAGAATTAGTAGAAAGTTTTAAAACCAAGAGAGCTGAAATTCCTACTCTGCCACGGCCCTTGAAAAAACGACTTCTAAAGGACACAGAACCTTCAACTTCTGGAACCGATTCTAGTGGTACCAAAGGCCGTTGTCATCTATGTGCGCGGTCAAAAGATAGAAAAACGAGAACTAAGTGCGGTAAATGCAATAAATTTATGTGCAATGAACATCAAACTAAAGTTTGTGATTCGTGTGCCAAGTAGTCGATAAATATTTTTCAAGACTGTTTTAGAAGTTTATATTTTGTTATTTTCTAAAAGGATAACATTTTTGTAGAGTTAAAGAGTAGTTTTTAAAGTTCCTTTATAAAGTAAATATTTGCTTATATTAATTTTATTTCATTTTTCCAAATAATAATTGGGTACACATGGACCCCACGCGACTAATAGCGTAAGTATTTTAACGCGACTAGCTAAAGGTTAATTTAGTTATTCATAATCAACCTATTCAGTCGATAACTGTGACGTAACACTTAGTGCATTACATGTTTTATGTTCGTTGTTTTATTGATTCCTTAAGATAATGTAACTTTTCTATGATACACAATTTGTCAGTACGCGTTGAATATTTTGAGAATGCTCATTGGGGCACGTGTGTAATATTTCTTATTAACGATGCAAATCAACTGTTATGAGTGCATATACAGTGGTATGCACGTAAAATACTCTATCTCGATATTTTAATATGTTCATTACATATCTATTACTTTTGTTTGTCTACTGATTGAAACTATACTGTTCATTTTTATTTTTAAGCAACGTATGTTATGTCCAATTAGATGTATCTTCTTCAACTGTTAAATTCACGCCGCAGATATTGATTGAATAAATTGATCGATTTGACACGAGACTAGTTTTTCTTTCCTCTTCCTTGGTTATGGGTTACTGATGTGTGGCTTTCTGGTTGGAATGGTTGCCCAAAGTGTACCAATAGCACGTTTTCAACATCGATGTGCTTCAGTATTAACAAGCACCTTTAAAAAAACTGTTATTTAAGAACCGATCCACTCTCCGGATATAAGTTCTGACTAGTACTTCTAGAAGGCACCTCGGATATTATTCAGGTAGGAAATACGGGTTTTTGTATTCACGATCTACACTGGCGTGTAGAGGGGCATGGCACCTTCAGTCAATTTATTATGTAGTTTTATAATTAATTTAAATATCGTTGAATCGATAGTTTCGTATTTTAATTGGACGATTGTTGATTTAGTATAATACTGTTATAATAGAGATCATTACTATTATAACCTGTGTAAACTGAATACGTATTTGGACTAGTTACCTGTTAACTTATATAGTTTCAGACTGCTCGTTAAATCTATATTTTTCAATAAATTAGTAGATTGTTATTTATTACGTTGACATTTTAACTACTGCATTTGTTGTCTGTTGATTTTTCCCTTAATTTTTTAAAACCACCTTTGGTTGGTAGTTGGTGAATGATAATTATTTGATGATCCATTACTTCAGTATTCGCAAAAACTTCTAGGCAATACAATACTATGACGCCTCTTTAAGATCTTTTAATACTAAGAACCCTCCCTTACTCTCCGGAATATTGGAAGTAGGCTAGGATAATTTGCAAAATAAAAGTACGAGCCTCTAGCAACTATAGTTGGTACAGGCGTGTGTGAGACTACCAATAAAAAATATCTACAAATTCAACAGATATGAATTCCGACTATGCACTGGTGCTAAACATATAATTAATTAAATGAAATGTAAAAATAAAACGATATTTAAGAAAATAAATTTATTTATGAAAACGTTTAGTATCAACAAGATCTACCACATTTTGCCGCAGCAGTAAGAGTCTATCTCATTCAAATCCTTACAAATATATGGGTATGTAGACGCGGAGTAATAGAATGGCTAGCTCGTTCTCATAATATGAACCCTAGAGTTTCTTCTTAAGAGATTATTTGAAAACAAAAGCCTACTTCAATATATCAAGTAACATTGATGAGTTATCAAACCATATACAACAAAAAATGGGTTAAATTATTAAGAAAATAATACAAAATGTTTTAAGTTAATGTAATGCCTGTCCGGTCCTGGTAACGTAACTGAAAACACGCGTAGAAACAGAGCTCCGAAACAAAACTCAAAATTGGGCTGTATCGAGCAAGTGCGACTAATAGTAGTGTTCAGTTATAAAAAGGGATGTAATAGCTAGAAGATGAGAGTGTAGTTAGTGTTAGAAAAACAGAAATAGCATCAGGTTATCAAATTATACAAGTAAGAAATAGTGAGGTTAATAAACACTGATAAGAACGAGACCTCTGAGAAGACGATCCGGGTAACGTTCTTTTCGCGGTGAAAAAGTAAATAGACAACCAACAATACAGAAACAGAGCCGTATCGAGAATTATTGATGGAGGACATAACAGCAGAGAAAATGGAAGAGATCTTGAGAAAATTAGAAATAATGGACAAGAAACTGGACAAACTCGATAGCGTGGAGACAAAATTAGAAAAAAGTCTCAGGGCGATAGATGAATTAAAGAAGGAAAACCAGCAACTGAGAAAACAAGTTGCGATACAGGAAGAACAAATGAATATAATTGAACGTGAAGTTATGAATAAGTACCTTATCATCCATGGCCTAAAAGAAGATCAGCATGAATCTGAACGTTGCTTATCAAAAAAAGGGGTAGAGTTGATGAATGCATTGGGTATACCACTGGCCGAAGAGCGGGATCTACAAGACATAAGAATATTAGGCAGAGGGGATGAGCGAAGGAGCAGACCTGTACAGATTGTACTGACAAAAACCAAAATGAGAAGGGAAATATTAAAAATGAAAAAAAAACTTCATGATACAAATCAAGAAGTGTGGATTGAGGAGGCATATACAAAGAATATTCTACATCAACGGCAAGAGTTAATTAAATGTATGAAACTAGAAAGAGAAAAGGGAAACCATGCATTCATTAGATACAATAAACTAATAATAAATGGGAAATCCCACACATTAAATGACTTAATAATCGAGATAGAAACAGTTCCACAGCGTGAACTAAAGGGTAAAATAAAGCAGGCATCAAGAACATATAGCGAGAGGTCACCAGAGCAAGAAGATCAACAGAGAGAAAGGGAAAAAATCCGAGCGATTACAAGGACCCGGTACACGTCAAAAAACATGTAGTGGCCGGTGGAAAAATAGGGATGAGTAAAATGGAAATGACTATGGCAAAGAACAAGGATATGAGCAAGTATAAACAAAGGAAAGACCAAATAAAAATCGCAACATGGAATGTAAGAAGTATATATGAAGAGGGAGGAGTGAAAAACTTGATTGATATTATGAAGAACTACAGACTGCACCTACTTGCTCTTCAAGAAACAAAACTGGGGGAAACTGGTATATCTAAATGTGGTAATTCGGTGCTCTTTAATAGCGGTGGTTCAAACAGGCTCTTGGGTACAGGTTTTCTGTTGGATGATGAATTGAAGCACACGGTAGTGGAATTTAAACCAATCTCTGATAGAATGTGTGCTAAAAGGAGGAGGACCAGAATTGCATAAACGAATCTGTGGTTTATTGGGGAAAATTTGGAATCAAGAAAAAATACCAGAAGAATGGGGAAATGCTGTTATATGCCCGGTGCATAAAAAAGGGGACAAAACTCTTTGCCAGAACCATAGAGGAATAGCCCTCTTGGATGTAACGTACAAAGTTTTTGCACTGCTGGTTAGGAAAAGATTAAGTGTATATGAAAATGAAGTAATAGGCGAATATCAAGGGGGTTTTAGAAAGGGAAGATCCACTATAGACCAAATCTTTACAATGAAACAATTACTACACAACAGTTATGAGCAAAATCTCGGGTTACACATTCTTTTTGTAGACTACAAGCAAGCTTATGATTCTATAGTAAGGCAGAAGCTGTACGAAGCAATGGAACAACTCAAAATTCCAACTAAGTTAATAAGATTGGTAAAAATTACACTGGATGAAACATGGAACAGAGTCGCGCTGGAGGGAGGCTTGTCTAGGACGTTCGCAGTAAGAAAAGGCCTAAGACAGGGGGACCCGCTGTCTACAACACTGTTCAATCTTACACTAGAGGCCATACTGAGAAAGAGTGGTATACAGACTGAAGGAATCATATACCACAGAAGACAACAAGTCATCGCTTTTGCAGACGATCTGGCACTAATCACAAGATCAAGAGGAGAGCTAGAAAAAATGTTCAGGGATATCGAAGTAACCGCAAACCAATATGGATTATATATAAATGAAGAAAAAACAAAATACTGGGAAATGAAAGCAAAAGAAAAGTCAAGTGAAGAGAAAATAAGGATTAAGAACAAGGGAAATAAAGAGTACCTTTTTGAGAAAGTAAGTGAATTTGATTACTTGGGCGTGACGATTACAAATAGAGCTGATGAAGATGTTGAGATAGAGAGGAGAATGTGAAAGGGTAGAAAAGCCATGGGAGCACTAAATAACATGATAAGATCCAAACTGATATCCAGAAAAACAAAGGAAAGAATATATAAGACAGTAATCCAACCATCGGTGATGTACGGTAGTGAAATGTGGATTCTAAGCCTAAAAAATACACAAAAATTGGAAAGATGGGAAAGAAACATATTGCGTAAGATATATGGTGGCACGAAAAACGAAGACGGTACATGGAGAGGGAAAATAAACCAAGAAGTGATGGAGCTGTATGGGCAACCAAGTATAATCCACAAAATCCGAGCCCGACGAGCAAGCTGGTTGGGCCATATATATAGAATGCCTATGCACAGACATGTAAGAAAAGTATTAGTACTGGGCGAGGGTGGTAAACGCAGGAGCGGAAGACCAAAGAAGAAATGGCTGGAGGAGGTAAAGGCTGATATAAGAACGCTGGAAATACCGGACTGGGAAAGCAAAACAAGGGACAGGAAAAAATGGAGGGAGATTGTACAAAAAATCGAAGCCATGGGCCTCAAGGCCTGAAGAGCTGCTCTATATATACATATAATGCCTATACAATTGCCAGAAATCAAATGGCCCCCACTTCGACCAATTAATTAAACTTCATTATTTGTTTGTTTACAATAAATTGTTTATATTGAGAATGTATCATTTTCATCACAAAATAAATAAATATGGAATTAAAAATTCTTAACCCTGCTACTACGTTAGGGTCTTTTGATGACCCAAATCGTATTTAACCGTATTTCTAAATGGTGGAATATATTTGAAAGTTCTTACTACTCAGTGCATCAATTGTTGAAATATGTTGAATTCAATTAGTTTTATCACCATTTTAGGCTTAGACAATTTTTTATTGCAATTGTTTACACATATCATGTCATTTTATGATCCTCTATCATTTTTGTAAAACGAATAATAAATATATAATATAATATGTCTATATTATATGGTTTTTGCATTTGTATTTCACCTCTTTGGTGTTTTACATGACTAACAAACAAACAAAATAAGAATAACCGACAAAACGCGCAAAAAAATAACGCATGGTTGTAGACAGAAAGTCAACAAAAACCCTTAGTGCACAGTCATCGTCTGGAGCACCTGTCTGTTGCGAATACACTGGAATACGTTTACAGTTATAATTTTTGTATTCAATAACAATGAAGCCAAATACTTCTAGTTCTGTGCTAAATTTCATAGTGATCAGTTGCTATTGTAAATTTAAGTTTATAGACGATAGATTTTGATAAAATATGGAATCTAGACATACTGTAAGTACATATAATCTTAATTTTTTTCTAAATTCATACTAGTATTTATACGATAAAATTCTTTTTTGTATTTACTTGGCCATAATGTCAGCATAGACAAATGACTGAGCATTGGTGCATTCTTGAGTGACCTTGAAGACGATGATGGTGATACTAATTTTGTACTTGAGGAAGACGAATGTTTATCTTCAGAACAATCCATTTCCAGTGGCACAGAAGCCTTCAGTTCATTGACCGTAACTAATGGCACAGAATTTTTTGATAAAGATCGGATGATAAAGTGGACAACAATACCTTCTTTGCAATGTCTAAGTCGTGCAGCAAGTGAAAATATTATTCACGAAAAACCTGGAGTGACTCCTTATGCTATTCATCGTATTTCGAAAATTCGTGATACTTTTGATTTATGCTTTACAGAAGCTATGAAAAGGGATATAATTCACTACAGCAATTTGCAGGGAAGTGCTGTTTTCGAAAATTTTCAACCTATAGATGCTATTGAGTTCGATGCTTACCTGGGACTTCTTATACTTATTGGTATTTATTTACGATATAATTTTCTATTATATTTATATAACGGACATATTGTTCTTTTAGGAGTTTACCGGTCATACGGTGAAAGTCTTAACTCCCTGTGGGACGAGTTTCATGGACGTCCTTTTTTGAAAGCAGTCATGTCTTTGGAGCGATTTAGCAATATTTCTCGTGTACTAGCATTTGACGATAGGCAAAGAAGAAGATCAGAACAACGAGGAGATAAGCTTGATCCTATTCGAACATTTTATGAGCAATGGACTCAAAACTTGCAGCTGCTTTACGTTCCAAGTGCTAATATAACGATTGACGAACAGCTTATTCCGTTAAGAGGTAGATGTCCTTTCAAAGTATATATTCCAAGTAAACCTGGGAAGTATGGCATGAAAGCGTGGATAGCAGCGGATTCTGATACCGCGTTTTGCTTACAGTTCCAAATATACTTGGGTAAAGTGGGAGACAATGCAGAAAGGAACCAAGGCGAACGGATTGTTCTAGACTTAGTGTCTTCATACCGTGGACGAAATGTGACTACCGATAATTTTTTCACGAGTCATAATCTTGCATTAGAACTGCTAAAGCAAAAAATTACTATTGTTGGCACAGTGAGGAAAAACAAACGTTTTTTGCCGGTTCATGCAACAACACAAGAGTTGCGTAAGCTTCCAATACACTCAAGTAAATTTTTTTTCCATGAAAAAGAAACTGTAGTTTTGTATGTGCCTAAAAAATACAGAATGGTTTATTTGCTTAGCACTCTGCACCATAACAGCAACATTTTGGAAGATCATCCAAAAAAAATTCCGGAGATAATTGAATATTATAACTCGACAAAAGGCGGAGTCGACACATTGGACCAAATGGTTCGTACATATTCGAGCAAAAGAAAAACCAATCGGTGGCCAGTTGCCCTGTTCTCTAATTTATTAGATATTTCTGCTCTCAACGCTTTTATAATATGGACCGAAATAAATCCTGAATGGCAAAAAAATAAACTGCACAAAAGGCGATTATTTTTAGAGCAACTCGGTGAAGTTTTAGCTCAAGAAAGTATCAAGAGGCGTAGTCGGCTTCCTCGCGCTGAAGCCTCTGCATCATTGGTACGAAGAATTCGAGAAGAAGATAGTATATCACCATCTACGAGTTCGCCTTCTCCAAAACGACAATGCACTAGTGAACGGAAAAGGTGCAAATTTTGCCCGTCGAAAAAGGAAAAAAAGACCTTTACCGAGTGTATAATTTGCAAAAAACCTGTTTATCCGTCACACCGACACACAGTCACTTTAACGACGACGTATTGCATTGATCACAAGCCTTAAAAATATTTCTGAAATGTACAAATTTGAATTTTCTCAATAAAAAATTGTGGGGTCAAAATATGACCCGAACATAACATGTGTATTTTTTTTCTAACATAGTAGCAGGGTTAATGTCTTTTGTGCCGTGCAGACGTGTAAGTAAGATATTGTGGCGAGTGTTTTCTGTTGTTTGTGTGTAAATTGGCCAAGTATGAGTTAAAATTAAGGTCATTTTAATCGCTATCGTATCGTCCACTTATCAGTGTAAAAATCCCCATTATTCGGGCGCGCGCTGCTGTGTAATTTGCGAGTTTATAATTAAAAATAGTGCAAAAACTGGTATTTTTACAAACCAACAAGCATTTGTACGATGTTTTCATCATACTCTTAATAAGAAATCTGTAAGTTGGACGAATACAAATACCGAAGAACAACAACGTGCGTTCTTCATAGAGTTTTAAAAACTCGCACAAGTATGAAAATAAAAGAAAGGGAAAAACATTTGTGGTTTTCGTAAGCAACTGGAGTTGGGAACTCGTCCCACGATATACCGAGTAAACTATTGTGCGTAGTAACATCGTTCTTTTCGCAAATTAGTGCTGTTTATGCCTCCTGAGGAGCGGTGCTGGTGTGTTTCAAATTCCCCGAACCCTTCCCACGCCTTTTCTGTAACTTTTAATTCTTTTTCATTTTTCATCTTCTGCGACCGTTTTTACCCTAGTTTGCGGGAACAGGACCTTTGCGCCATTGTGCTAGTGCCACTTAAAAGGGGGGGGGGGGCAGTTTTGAATAGATTCTCTTGCAGTTACATTGGTGGGTCCCATATCCATTCGGTTGTTCGGTTACCCGAGGCGCAAACTCGTATACACATAGTGCGACGTAACGCAGACATATTTGACAGACATATGTCCGTGGTTACTCGATTTCCGAGCATAATATGTTCAGTGCGCGATGAAAAGGGGGGGGAGTTACGCCCCTCTAGTGACCCGGACGGTGTCCGGCACCTCCGCCAGGCACCCAGTGCCCCCGAAATCGCGTCACGCCCCCGCGAAATTCCGTCTACTGCTTCATGTCTGCAGACGCGAACAATTCGCCCCGCCCCATAATGGTCTCATCTAATTCATCATCAATGAACAATTCCACCTCGGTAGGACACATTTCCACCTAAGAAAATAATTGTATTACATAAAATAATGACTTTTCCACCACGGTGCCTAATTATTTAAGGCCGGCAATTTTAAATACTAACGCTACTGTTATCCAACAGGCAGCGATTAAATTAGCACAAAGCATCTCTGAAATGGACAATAATCCCGATTTAGAAGATGACATGGACACAGCTGATAATTGCTCAATTGCGAGCAATTCCAGTGAAGATTCTACTCACACTAATGACAATAACGAAGAAGGCTTCGTTCTCCAAAAAAGTAAAAAACGACCGCGTCGTAACTCCATCGAAAACAAAAATAAAAATCCAAAAATTCTTTCTGATAATATTTACAACATTCTCCCGCAAGAGTCGAATGATCATGTGACACCTAACCAGCCATCTACGTCACACTCCTCCCCACCTCAGGGGTCTAATAAAGCTTCTAAAGGAGAATTACAACGCATTCCCCCTATTACCATCCAAAATAAAGAAAAATGGAGATCCATCTCAAATCGCTTCTCAGCTTTACAAATTAAATTTGTTAAAGCCAGAAATACTTTCGATGGCATCAGAGTAGATCCTCAAAGTCCTGAGGACTATCGTAAAATAGTGAAATTCCTTAACAATGAGAAATTGGGTTTCTTCACTTACAGACTCCCAATTGACAGACCCATCAGGGCAGTGATAAGAGGTGTCCCCACTGACATCTCCACTGATGAGGTCCTTCAAGATCTCATTGATCAAGGCGTTGAAGCCAACAAAGTACATCGCATGAAGAAATTCAGGGGACAAGGCCCCATGCCTCTCGTCCTCGTAGAATGCGCCCGTTCTCACAATGGAAAAAAAATCTTCGATGTTACTGATGTCAACAAACTCCGCGTCCAAGTGGAATCACCAAGAAAGCGCTCTGAAGCAATACAGTGCTTCCGTTGCCAGCGCTATGGCCATAGTCAACATTTATGTTCTATGGCCCCACGATGTACCAAATGTGGCTTAGAGCATCACAGTAGTGTATGCCAAAAGCCTAAAGACACACCCGCTCTCTGCTGCAATTGTAGCGGTACACATACCGCTAGCTACAGGGGTTGTCCCCAACACCCCAGCATGAAAATCTCAAATAATACCTCTTCGCAGCAAAATAGGGCTCCTAATGTACAAACTAGGGTTCCTCCCCCTAGCGCCCACATTTCCAAACAATCTCGCCCTCTCCCTCCCAAGGCTTCACAAACATCAGCTTGGGCTCCCAAAACAACTACCCAAACCCAAAACACAGAAGAATTTCCAAATCTCCCCAAGAAGAAAGGCACACAATCAAATGCCCTTCCAAAACCATCTACATCCAAAGAAGAATTTCCTCCCAAAAAACATTCAAGAAAGAAGAACAACAGCTGCTTCAATATGGATAATATTGCTGGGCTACTGTCTCTAGTTTTTCGTATTGGCTCCAGTCTTGCTGACGTCAATTCCACAGAAGAAGCAATTCCAATCATCCTTTCTTTCACCAAAGAAATATGCAACTTGTTCAATGTTGCCAATGAATAAGCCGCCCCGAGCCCCGTCGTCTTTTAAAGTCATGGCGTGGAACGCCGATTCCTTAACGAACAAAATCTTAGGACTTCAAGAATTTATGAGACGCTACAACATTGATGTAGCTCTCATCAATGAAACACATCTCCGCCAAGCTTCGGTAATCAGGGTACCAGGTTATTCAATATACCGAAATGACCGCAATTTTGGCCGTGGAGGTGGCACAGCCATCTTAATCAAATCCTCCATTCCACATTATCAGTGCTTCTCCCCAGTTTTAATGTCTTTTGAGACAACTAGTATCAAAGTCCATACACTTTTTGGTCTACTCAAATTAACAGCCATATACAAAAGACCAACTGCTCCCTTCATCCCAGAGGAAATGGATACGCTCCTGCAGGAAGACATCCCAACGATGCTTGCAGGTGACTTGAACTGCAAGCATCCTATTTGGAACTCCAGAGTCTCAAACGCTTCTGGAAAAAAACTAGCAAAATACATGGAGACCAGAAATATCTTTGTAGACGGCCCAACAGATCCAACACATTATGGCCATGCTGGCCGCCCTGATATCTTAGATATCATGGTCGACAAGAACTTAAACCTGGATCATTCCATCTCTGCAGTGCAGGAACTTGACTCTAACCACGACCCAATACTTATTGATTTGGGTCGTGATGTTCCAGAACCACAGACATTCCACACCATAATGTCTTGGCCAGCATTCTCCAGAAATCTCCAAAATACCATCCCTCCAATCAACAAAATAAACACTCCCGAAGAATTAGAAGATCAAGTCAATTCCTTTTCATCAGCAATTCACGAATCCTTACAATTTGCTTCCAACCAAATTCCCAATTCTCCACACAGCTCCACACTTCCCATCAACATTAGAGAACTTATATCCTCACGTAACAGAGCGAGAAGAGCATATGACAGATCTCACAGATTTTGGATACCAGAGAACTACAAACATCGCTAATCAAGGTAACAATATTTATTTGTATTTGTCCCAAATAAAAATTCGTTATTGTAGGTTTATATGGTGAAAAGTATAAATGGGAAATGGAAGCAGCCCATTTACTACAATTTTGTGAACGGTTCTGCAAAATTCCATGATATTCAATTTATAATTAAGTTAATTGTTAAAAAATTGCCAGAAATTGGCATCATCATTGTCGCAACAGTTTGTGACCAGCGGACAAATAATGTTGCTGCTAGAGAGCAGCTGGTATGTGACACAAAAGCAGAAAGCTAAGACGTAGCATTGAACAGTGAGGCACCCATTTCGATATCCATGATTTATCAATAATTCCGCTTTTTGATGCTCCTTATCTAGTGAAGGGGCTAAGAAATAATTTGCTGACAAAGGATTTGCAATGTGTTATAGATAAAAAAACTTTAATAGCAAAGTGGCAACATATTTACTCGTTATTGTAATTTGAAAATGATACCAAAAATAACAGATGCCCATGTATGTAAATCCAGCAAATATTAAAAAAATGAAGGTATCCTGTTGCACGCAAGTCTTTAGTCATAGTGTTGCAGTTGCAATTAATGTAAATGCAATAGGCGGTATGTAATATACGTTACAGTTTGAGCAAAATTAATGATAATTGAGAGTTAGACACAATTAAATTACCTCCAGAAGCAACACAAACAGCAGATATTATAAGCTTTCTTGGTAATTTATTTGATAGCATCAATGGCCATGCAGCATTCGATAAGGTAGGAAAAACTTTAGGAATAGCAGCAACAATAAATTCTGGTCATGTGCAGTTTTGGCATGAAGCAAAAAAAATCTTAAAGACAGTGATATTTATTGATGCTAAGTCTAAAATTATAAGACCACTAAGCATCAGGAATTTTGTGACAACGCTTGAAGGTTTGATAGAATTACACAAGAAACTTATGGGATCGGGATTTAAACGGATGGCTCCGAGAATGTTAAATCAGGATCCCCTTGAAAACTTTTTCAGGAGAATTCGACAGAAGGGAGGAATATTTAATACGCCAACACCATCCGCATTTACTTCCTTTTATAAAAGCCTTTTGGTCAGTGAATTCCCAAGTGCACACTCCTTTGGAGCGAATTGCGAATTGTGAAGACGATGAAGGAAACATACTTATTTCATTAAAAAGATTTCTAACTCAGGTAATATTTATTCAGTTTTACATAGAGTATTCAACTAACATGTTTTTTATCATATCAGGGAGAACCTAGTGAACGAGTGAATGACTTCATCAATGTTAGTGACTACAATGTTCCTACGAATTTCCAAAAACCTAAACCTATTGTTAGTGGGGTGCTATCCTATATTTCTGGGTTTGTGTCCAAAAAAAATATATCTAAGTACCAAACATGTGAAGTGTGCAGAAGAAATATTTTATGCTCCGAGGAGGAACTATGATCCAGCAGACACTTTTTTACAACTCAGAAAGAATACAGTGGAAACAAAAGACGATTACAATACGCGAATAAAAAATTTAATGCAACTCTCGAAAGAATTTATAATATTTTTAATTATATATTTTTAAAATTAGTGACAGAAAACAATGTGTGCAGCAAATTAACTAAAATTGTTCAAGTTAATGTGGATTTTGGTTTAGAACAGTGTGAGCATTCATGCGAAGTTTCAAATTTGATTATCAATTATTTTGTGAGAATATTATTATTTCACAATATTAAAACATTGAACAATATATTGTCAGGTCGAGATAGGAGGAGCGTACAAAACGCTCCACATTTATATAAAAAAGTGGCGGTAATGTTTTACAATTCTAGAAAAACTACTAAATAGATTTCAACTTTTTTCATTAATTTGAATTTTAATGTAACAATACTATTAACGCTGTATGGAAACTGAATTCTGCAGCAAGAGCAATTCTTCGTTCTAGACTGGAACATGAACGGCTTATATCTATACAAAAATTATGATAATTACCAATACATTCGTATTTCATCATCATTTTCCTAAATGTATAAAATTATGAATCAAACAATTAATTATTGTAGCAAATGAACCTGATTTTTAATTTGTGAAACAGTATTTGTGTTCATTTGTAACACAATCTGCAAGATATATAATATTTTTCTTGTAGACAACTATTTTGTATTTATGACATAAATTTTAATACAATCTGATTTATGCTTTTTCCTTACAAAATACATAACCAATCGTTTCTCGCCTCTTTCTTTACATGAATGATATAAATTCTGATAATCCGAATATATATACATATATGTATTTCCGGTAAAATATAGAGAAATTTTTAGAACTTATTGTGAACAAGAAATATCTGTTTTCGTGAACAAGAAAAATTTCTATTTGCGTGAACAAGAAACATTTCTGGTTTCACAATCATAACTTCTTTCTATCAAAATATTTAATTAATAATAACTTTTAGATTTCCCACAATATTGCTAGTATTTCATACCACACTCGTAGATGGCGCCAAGGTGGTACCGAAACTTAGTTAATGAGATACCCTTCTATGAAATAGATTGTTCTGTGATTTGATCATTCGAACGTGAATATTTAATACGTGCACACATACTTTGCTAACGCCCCGTTGAAAAGTGCAAGTGAGTGAAATTCAACATGTCAAATAAACGTATTTGTCATTGGAAACTAAAGTAAAGATATTAAGAATGCTTGATGAGGGTGTCCAAGGGAATCGTTTAGCCGTAGATTTCAATGTAACAAAGTATCCGATCAGCTACATAAAATCGAAACAGAATGCTATATTAAATGCTGTTCCCAACACGTATCAGGTTTCAAAAGCTAAATATTTACATAGCGCTGAATATCCCGAAATGGAAATTCGTCTTTATGAGTGGTTTTTAAATCAACGCCATAAAAGTTGCACAATAACTGGACCTATATTAAAAACGAAAGCTAAGACGATTTTTGGTGAAGTGTATCCCGATAAAGATGAAAGTGCATTCCATGCAAGTGATGGATGGTTAACCAATTTTAAGCATCGACACGGTATTCGCTATTTGAAAATTGCCGGGGAAATACTTTCTAGTGATGTTGAGGCGGTGACTCCATTTATTCATGAACTTCGAGCCAAAGTAGCTGAAATGAGGCTTATGCAGACACAAATATATAATGTCGATGGAAGTGGTATATTATTCAGTTGCCTACCAGATAAAACATATACTGCTGCTAATGAAAAATCTGCCCCTGGATACAAAATACATAAAGAACGCATTTCAATGTTACTAGGGGCAAATTCTGATGGCTCACATAAATTAAAGCCATTAGTTATTGGAAATGCAAGAAAGCCAAGGTTTTTTAAAGGATTTAATAATCCACTTCATTACAATTTTTCAAAAACACAAATTCCTGGCAACTGCATAAAACCTATAGATTTTTTAAAACTTTTTTAAATTATCGAACAAATAGTGGAAGATACAAATAATTATGCTCGAAATAAAATTGCACAAAAAAGGTTATCCAAGAAATCTACATGGCACACGTTATATTACCGTTGAAGAATTTACGACATTTCTGGAGGGTTAACGGATACCTTCCCTAAGCGGAAAAAATGGCACTCAAATGCAAATTTAAATGAAAAAAGAAGCTATTTGAGTATTGAAGGACTAACAAATGATCAGTTGTGCTACGAATGGTTTGTTGGAGCAAACAATAAAAGAATTCCATTAACTAGTAAGTAAATTAGGTTTTTAAATTCTATGGATTTACAGCAGGTTGCGTCATATTATCATTGATTTACTAAATGGACTCTTTGATGGATTAATATGTTTTATGTAAATAATTTTACTTTTCCCAAAATAACGATTATCGTATGACACGATATAAAAATTGTACTTTTTAGGTCCATTGATACGGGGCAAAGCTAAAAAAAATTGCTAAATCCTTGGGTAACAAAACTTTCAATACTTCATCCGGTTAGCTTACCAAGTTTAAACTTCGACACAATAATACGTTCAAAGCGATATGTGGCGAAGCCGCCTCTGTTAACCCTGAGAATGTAGCATCATTTATGGCGAAACTGTCTTCTCTAATGAAAGGGTACCTACCAAAAGATATTTACAGTGCTGACGAAACTGGTCTTTATTTTAGAACTTTACCAAACAAAATCATGACTTTAAAAAATAAAAAATGTGCGGGAGGAAAATTATCTAAGGAAAGGATAACAATATTACACTGTGTGAACATGGCCGGAGATAAAGAGCTTTTGAAAATTTAAAAAAGATAATTTACCGGTGACATGGAAATCAAACACCAAATCGTGGATGACGTCTGAAATAATGAGTGGTTAGAAAATTTCGATTGAAAAATGGGAGCCCAAAAATGCAAATTTTACTTTTTCTGGATAATGTGGGATCGCATCCAAAAAACAGCAATTTTAAAAACATTAAAATACATTTTTGCCTTCTAATTGTACTTCGATCAGCCGACCACAACCAGAGTGTTATTAAAAATTTTAAGAATAATTATAGAACTTCGATATTGAAGCACTTAATAGCAAACATTGAAATTTCTAACAGCCCATGGTTTAGTAAAACGTATAAACTTATTGGATGCAGTTTATTTAGCTAAAGGCACATAAAACCAAGTTACTTCTGAAACAGTTCAAAACTGTTTTCATTAAGCAAGGTTTACGTTTGACAGCTAGACAACATTTGATGTTAACAAACCTACTTTTCGAAATTCAGAAAAAAAAAGTCTTACAGGTGTCAGTGTGCAAACCTTAAATGATTTTTATCATGTCGATTATAATTTAAAATTTGAGAGATCACCTTTGGACTTACGGGTACCACTACCCGAACAAATTTCAGAAGTTCAAGAAATTTCTGACGACTCAACAGATGAAATTGAGCCTTAGACCTTCAAGATGTAAGAAACAACATCTTAACATATAAAGAGGCTTTAACTAACACGCATGATCTTATAGTGTTTGTGAAATGCGAAGGTAATATAGAAGCTATGAATATACTTTCAACGCTTCACTTACATTTTCAAGATGTTATTGCAAAGACCAAAACACGTCAAACTAGGGTGGAGGAATACTTATTGAAATAATATACTACTCATAAAACATTTTACATTGTTATTATATACATACAAATTAATTGACTTTTTTTGTTAATGAAACCAATAGAATGCTTTGCTTCTTTCTTGGAATAAAAGGATTTTTAAATAAAAACTCATCATCTTAGATAAATTTTTACTGATTAAAATTTGTAGTTTTCTTTTGAGAGGACATCCCCTTGAACGGATACATTTCAATGGTACTTTTGGTGTCCGCTCAAGAGGGATTCCAATGTATAGACATTCTATATATATATATATATATATATATATATACACAGTGTTGGAAAAAAATAATAAGAACGGTTAATTATTTAGATATGACCAGCCTTATAATTTCTGAGAGGGTTATCATATTACCAATACTGTTAAATTACTCAATATATAACGGTAAATCATTACAAATGTCTCTTTTACAATTAAATTTACAAATCAATGTGTTATTGCTGAAATTTAGCAAGACGCTTAATTGTTCGCGGGAAAAAATAATAAGAACGAAAAATAGTTTCATATAAAAAAACCATTAAATACTGTTTCAGTTATTTACCAAAAAGTAAATATAACACATGTAAGTTAAATCGATTAGTGTTCAATATTAATTTAGGTTTTTTGTTAGCTCAGTTGAAGAAAAAAGTGGTAATATGGGCCATGGAAATCACTGCACTGTAATGGAGAGATATTATGTTAAAATTTAGGAAAAAGGTAAATCTATGAACGAAATAGCGAAATTGATGCCGTGTTCAAAAACAAAGGTCTTCCATGCTCTCCATAAACATATAAAGCGCCAGAAACAAGAGGCAGAAAACGGAAAACATCAGCTAAAGGTTTTCCCCTATTCTTGTCATCCGAGGAATTAAAAAATAGTTTATGTGCTATGGTAACGAGTCGAACTATTAGAAACAGACTTCGAGAAGCTGGATTAAAAGCCCGTAGCGCCAGGAAGGTTCCACTTCTGAGCAAAACAAACATTGTAAAACGGATGTGCTTTGCAAAACAACATCTGCAAAGTGAAAATTGAAGAAACGTGTTTTAGTCAGACGAAACCAAGATGAACTTGTTTGGTTCTTGTAATGTATCTACTATAAGTTGGCAGCACGGTAATAAGTAAGGTTGGCATTGTATGTGCGTTGTTAATAGTAGTCAAGTGTGTGTTCAATAAAAATGGAATACAGTTGTTAGATCAGAAGCACGTTTTTTTATTTATATCTTGACCATCCCGTCATTTTCCCTGTACACAACAGTTCTGATGGCAAAACATTCGTTCGTAGGCCAAAAAACAAAGAGAATGACCACAAGTATACAAAAAAAAACTGTAAAGCATGGTGGAGGTAGTCTAATGATATGGGGATGTTTTTCATCTTCTGGGGTTGGTCCAATTTATTGGGTAGATGGAAATATGAACGCTGTGGATTATCTGCATATTCTTCAAAATCAAATACTTCCGTTTGCTGAAGAGGAAATGCCACTGAAGTGGGAATTTATGCAGGACAATGATCCAAAATATTCCTCGAAGCTTGTGAAATCTTGGTTTCAGAAGGAAAAAATTCCGTATTGGACTGGACCTCTCAATCTCCGGACTTAAATCCGATTGAGCATCTCTGGGGAGTCCTTAAAAAGAAAATAGGGTACTATAAGTTAAAAAATAAAAGTGATATGTGAGCAAAAATTCAGGAGGAATGGTATTCCATATCTCCGGAAACATGCTCGAATTTGGTTGGAAGCATGCATCGCAGATGCGCAAAAGTTATAAAGGTAAAAGAAGCTTCCACTAAGTATTAATATAGTGTAGATATTAAGGTAAGATCTTAGAAAAATAATTTTAAATTTAAGATAATATAGCGTTCTTATTATTTTTTCCAGGCCGTTTTTTGACATTGTGAATTACGCTGCTTTCCACTGCAGGAAAGCAGTTTTATACTCAATATTTTTCAAGTAACATTGGCGACTTTTAAGTTTATATATTTGTTTTTTTATGAACTAAAACATAATTAAAAAAATTCTGGAATAAACTTTCAATCGTTCTTATTATTTTTTCCAACACTGTATATATTGTGCGACCAATTTTATTTGGCCGGCGGAAAAAATGTGAACTAATACGTGAAACTCTTTGCCTCTCACCTCCTTAACCTACGAGTATATATTCAGCTGAAGTACAGTCAAGTACAATATCATATCTATTTTTATCTATTTGTTGTTTGAGTTTATAGGTTAGTTGGTGTTTCTTGTAATTTCGTTAATTTATAGTTTCTTTCTATTTCCCGTTTCCATTTTCATCCTGTTTCGTTTTTTTATTCAGTATTAACTGTCCTTTTCAGGGCTAAAGCGTTTTTTGTCTGATTTCTAGGATAGTAATGTTAATTTAAGTGTTATTATCATGTGTGTTAGATATAATTTATTTTTAGATATATTACTTATTTTCATAACTATGAAATGAATATTTCTGGTCTTGGAGCATACGTACAACCAGTCTGTAGCTTGCTTCATCCTTTACATTAATTTTGATGTTTTCGCTGTTTATAGTTTTAATTTGAAATCCCTCGATAATTTCAGTTAGTTTTTCATATATTTTATTGTAATCCCCAATTTCATCCACAATGATTGGAGGAGGCATTTTGAGTTTAGTTTCAGTATCTTTCTGTTTTTTTGGGTTATTCCGACTTTTCTGTTGTGGATTCATTGTGGTATTCACCGTTGTCTTAGATTTCTTGCTTTTGACTCGTATCCACTCAGTCTCCCTTGCTAATTCTTCTTCGTCCGTATGATATTCTACAGGCGCTACTTCTTTTAGCACTCTTTTTTCTTCTTTTTCATGTTCTATTTGTTTTTGCATCATTTCTATCTGTAATTGCATTTGGGAAATTGTAGTCTGAAGTTGCTGATTAACAACTACTTGTTCCTTCCATGCATTATAATAGCTTATTTCGTTAACTGCTCGTGTTTGATTCTCTTGTATCAGAACTTGATTCTGTTGCGTAAGCAAAACTTCGCCCGGCGTTGTTGGCCCTGCCTGGTACTGTCCTGCCTGCATCATTATTCCTTGTTGCTGCATCGTTTGTAAACTAGACTGCTGCATTTAAATTTGCGTTCCGATGTTATTTATACTCACTGTATATTATTATTGTTTTTCTTTGTCTGTTTGTTTTTGCGATAGCTAAACGACCTTCCGATAAGCCGCCCGATATCACTCGCAAAACATGATATCTTCACACGTCGCACAAGATAAGAGAGCGCTCGACACACGATGTTCGTTCGTCGACATTCAAACGAATACTGAAAATAAGCAAACTCGACCAATAAAAGTATTGGCGAAACGACTCCACCATACGTGCAAAACCGGAAGCATTATTGGCGACTTAAAGAAAAGAGGATATAAACTTTTGGAAGTCGCTCCTAAGTTAAGGTTCCGAACTAAAGAACCATTAAATATGTTCGTATTAACCTTCAGACAAGATGAAGATATCAATAAAATATACGCGATTACTGAAATTATGGGTAGCAGCATTGAAATTGTTGCACTAAAGAAAAATCGACTTGTACCACAATGCAAAAGATGTCAGGCGTATGGGCATACCCAAAAATATTGTGCCAAGGAACCAAGGTGCGTCAGATGCACTGGAAAACATCTCACAATAAACTGTCAGAGACCCAAAAAAGAGACACCTAAATGTATACACTGTGGGGGTGACCACCCAGCAAATTATCGGGGCTGCTTGGTTGCTAAGGAAATTCAAAAACTCCGACAAAAGAACACCAAAAAGTTCAATCTTCCCAAGCAGCCTCAAAGGGCTGCAGTAACAACTGAGCCAACTGAAAGACCAAGACAAACTACTGTAGCTAATGAACAAACGTATAGCCAGGTAGTTATGGGTAAAGCCACAGCCTCTGGGTTGAAAAGCCAAAAACAAAAACCATCTACCGAAGTACTGCTGCAACAAATTTTGGAGAGACTGAATAAGATGGATGACAGAATCAATAACCTTGAAAAGCGCCATCAAGGAGCAATACCAAAAAAATAGAAATGGCTAAGCAACTTCGTATTTTGCAATGGAACTCTAATGGGCTCCAAAATCATCAACAAGAACTACAAGCTGTTCTTGACTTAGAAAAAATAGATGTGTGTCTAATTTCTGAAACACACTTCACCAAAGAATCTTTCATCAGATTCCCAGGCTACAAGGTGTACCATACTATCCATCCGGATAATTCAGCAAAAGGGGGTAGTGCGGTCATCATCAAAGAGACAATCAATCACTACCAAGAGATGGGATTACAAACGGCAAAGTTTCAAGCCACAGCTGTTAAGGTAACGACTAGAAAATATGATATTACAATTGTAGCATTGTACTGTCCTCCTCGGCATGCTTTGAAAGAAGAGGATTATATGAACCTGCTGGTAAATCAAGGACAGAAATTTATTATTGGAGGAGACTTCAACGCGAAGCACACCCACTGGGGTTCGAGGCTCACCACCACCAAAGGGAAAGAGTTGCTAAAAGCAACTAAACGACTAAAGTGTGATACCCTGTCTACTGGTAAACCTACATACTGGCCGACGGATCCAGGTAAGATTCCTGATTTGATTGACTTTTATATCATCAAGGGCATTGCGGCAACTTACTTGGATATACAGGAAGCATGGGACATGAATTCAGACCATTCCCCTATCCTTCTCACACTCAATGATACAGTAATCCAAAGAGAAAACTCACCAAGATTAATCAACAAGCAAACCGACTGGAACAGCTTTAGGTTGCAAGTGGAAATGAACACAGTTCTGTCTGGCTCATTAAAAACTCCTGAAGAATTGGACGAGGAAGTAGAAAAGCTTACGAATGACATTCAACAAGCAGCTTGGGACAATACACCAACTATTTTCCCAAGAATCAAAGGAAACAACTATCCGAAAGAAATTAGGGAATTAATCGCCGAAAAGAGAAAATTGAGGCGGAAATGGCACCAAACTAGAGATCCTGCTGATAAAACTACTTTAAATAACGCGACTCAGCAATTAAAACGCGAAATCAAACGCATCAAGCAAGAGACAATCGGAGTATACCTTAAAGAGCTTACTACTGAGAAGAATACAGAATACTCCCTTTGGAGAGTTACCAAAGGACTCAAGAGGCCGATTATACAAAATCCTCCCATTAGAAAAGACAATGGAAGCTGGGCCCGCAGTAACGAAGAAAAAGCCATGGAATTTGCTGATCACTTAGAAAACACGTTCCAACCTAATGATGGAGAAGAACTCCAAGAACAGATAGAAATAAATGCTGAGAATGTAACAATTAAGCCGGTCACACCTAAAGAAGTAGAAATGGAAATAAAATTCAACATCAATCCGAAAAAAGGCCCTGGTTTTGATCTCATAACAGGTGAGGTTCTAAAACAGCTGCCAAAAATAGTCATTAGAAAATTAGCCTACCTTATTAATGCTTCATTTAGAATAAAATATGTCCCGAAGCTGTGGAAGGTGGCAGAAGTAATACTGATACCAAAGCCAGGGAAGCCGCAACATGAAGTAACATCATATAGGCCTATTTCACTGCTCCCTGTGATATCCAAGCTTTATGAAAAACTGCTGTTAAAGAGACTTGTACCAATAATAGAGGAAAGAAATCTGATACCGGAACATCAGTTTGGCTTTAGAGAGGGTCACTCAACCATTGACCAGATACACAGGATCACCAATGTCATTGAAATGGCACTAGAAGAGAAAAAAGTCTGTTCAGCCATATTTTTAGATGTAGCGCAGGCTTTTGATAAAGTATGGCATAAAGGATTAATACAAAAACTCCACAACTGCCTTCCCGAACAATATTGCATACTTTTGGAATCGTATATCAGTGACAGATACTTCAGGATTAAACAGGAGGAAGCGTATTCCGACTTGAGACAGATTAGAGCTGGAGTCCCACAGGGAAGTGTCCTGGGACCAATTCTATATATATTGTACACAAGAGACATCCCTAAACTTAATAATAATACCATTGCTACTTTCGCAGATGACACAGCAATACTTTCAGTTGGAAAAAATCACGAAGAAGCAAATAAAAACCTACAAGCATCAATGGACAAAATCTATGACTGGACCAAGAAATGGAGGTTCAAACTGAATGAGTCTAAATCTGTTCATATTGATTTCACGAATAAAAGAAAACAATACCTTCCAGTAAAAATTAATGATGCTCAGATCCCGCATGAAAACAATGCAAAGTATCTGGGCATAACTCTTGATGCAAGACTCAGATGGAGAGTACATGTCAAAAAGAAACGGCAAGAATTGGGACTAAGATACAAAAGAATGTATTGGTTACTTGGACGTGAATCCAAACTGTCCATACACAACAAGATACTTTTATACAATCAAATACTCAAACCTATATGGAGCTATGGCATCCAGATATGGGGATGTGCCAGCAAAAGCAATATACAGTTAATACAACGATTTCAAAATAAGGTCTTAAGAAACATCATAGATGCTCCTTGGTACGTTAGGAATAGTGACATCCACAAAGATCTAGGTATTGACACTGTTAGACAGATAATCGCTAAGCATGCTAGGAACCATGAAGATAGACTACATCGGCACGTGAATCCAGAGGCTATCCAACTCCTGGATAACACGAAACAGACTAGACGACTAAAGAGGATCAAACCTTATGAATTAGTTTAGTGAAGTTAACAAACAAAAGCAGAGCACAGTGCGGGAGTGTACACAACAGTTCAGTGTACAAAGTAGCAAATAAGCTGTTAAAAATTAGGGACTACTATCGAGTAAGACTGTAAATTAGGAATCACTTAGCAAGTTAGGTTAGATTTAAATTACTCATTGTTCTAATAATGAACAGATTGTAATGGCATTCCGTGAGGAAAATAAAAAAAAAAAAAAGATATATTACAAACATGCCCAAGAGAAAATCCGAGCAGAGTAAAGTGGTCATATTGCTGCAGAATATTATAACATTTTGCGAGAGCGAAAAGGTGACCAAAAAATATACATTTTCCGTTGACCAGGTTATAATTCGTGTATCAGCAATGACAGGAAAATCCAAGAGAACAATTCGCCGAATTAAGCAGACGCTTTGTAAAAAGGAAAATGAAGCACCTCAGGCTGAACCACAACCTTCATCGATGGATATTGCTTGTTCAAGCTCCACCAAAAGGTCTCCACGTATTTTGCTAGATTATGCAGACATGTATAAAAATATTAAACTTTTTGTGTGAGTATTTATTACATCATTGTTTTTCTGTTGTAGATGTGTACTTCGCAACAAAATTCATTCCTTATATGTAGTTGATAAGACCGTGCCAACTCTAAATATCCTACATACGTTCATAGTGAATGAAACCCAATTCAAAGGTTCAAAAGAAACATTACAGAAACTATTAGCTGATATGGGATTTAAATATAAAGAGTGAGTCAAATAGAAGAAATTTGATGGAGTAATATGATATTGTGGCATGGAGAGCTCGTTATTTACGTTTGCTAAATACAAATGATGAACTTGGTGAAAATAAAAGACCTGATGTATATTTAGACGAAAACTACGTACATCAAAATTATACTGTTTCGAAGAGTTGGCAAGGAGTTTTGAAAAAATATGGGGCAGGCCGAAGATGGATAATTGCTCATTGCAGAGGTAGTATGGGTTTTATTCAAAATGGTTTACTTTTATTTAAATCGAAAACCAAAAGTAGTGATTATCATGATGAAATGAATTTTGAAAACTTTTCAGTGGTTTAAAACGCAAGTTGTACCACATTTACCAAACAATGCGATATTCGTTATGGATAATGCACCCTACCACTCAGTACAGGTATATAGGCCCCCTACTTCTTCATCAAAGAAAGGTGACATAATTTCTTGGCTACAATCAATGAACATACCATACCATCCACATATGTTAATATCCAAACTGCTAGAAATCGTTAGAAGGTACAAACCAATGCCACAATATGTAATTGACGAGTAAGGGAGTGGGTGGGAATGGCGCTCAGAGGGGAATGGCGCTCACCGCATTTTTACTAAACCCAAACCAGTTTACTATGTCCCACTTGACATCATTCCGCCTTAGTAGCGCTCCGAACCTATCGCAGTCATTCCCGAGTCGATCTGCGCGTCTATTGGTGTATATATATATATATATAGTGATTTTCATCTAATATTTGTGTTTCAAGTGTTTTCAAGGTAAGTTGCAATCATGTTATTTTTAATATTATGTTATTTATTTATTCGATAGAGTATATTTTGGGCATAGTTTAATGCAAATACTGTTAATTTATTCTAACCTAAAAAAAGTTTGTTGGCACTTTTGTGAAACATGTGGGTTAGGGGCAATTCCGCTCATCCCGAGCGTGATTACTCCGTTACTTAGCAGCATTGCCGCAACGTGTATTTTGACTGTAAACTTTAATAATTATGGTTAATAATTTATAATTATTTTGATATCAGATGGTTCGTAATAGAAAAAGGACAACGACTAAAGCAGAATGGTCCCCAGAAGCAATGTGGGCTGCCATAGAAGCTGTGAGATCCGGAAGAAAAATTAGGGAAGTGTCACACGCTTTTAAAGTTCCATTTAGTTCCCTCCAAGATAGACTGAAAAAGAATTATTATGACCCGCGACTAGGAAGAAAATCTACATTTTCTGCAGAAGAAGAAAGTTTGCTTCGGAGCCATGTCTTAAAATTATCAAATCAATTTTACGGACTTACAGCACATGAACTCAGAAAGATTGCGTTTCAATTTGCGAAAGCAAATAACATAAAAAATATGTTTAATGAAGCTACTCAATTAGCCGGTAAAGATTGGCTTCAGAGATTTTTAAACAGAAATCCACAGATTAGCCTTAGAAAGCCAGAGGCAACTAGTCTCAACAGGGTTAAAGCTTTTTCTAAAGAGAACGTAGCAACTTTCTTTCGAAATTTGGAAGCTGTGATGGAGCGTTACAAATTTGATCCTTCATCTATTTATAATATGGACGAGACAGGGATTAGTACAGTTCATAAGCCAAATAGAATTCTAGCTAAAGGTCAAAAACAGGTAGGAATAGTGACAAGTGGAGAACGCGGCCAAACCACCACCGTTTGTTGTGCCTTTAGCGCATCTGGAGCTTTTTTTCCTCCTATGTTTATATTCGCACGGCAAAGAATGACTACGCAGCTACAGAAAAATGGACCTCCAGGATCAATATTCAAATGCTCGAAATCAGGTTGGATCACCGAGGAATTGTTTTATGAGTGGTTAAAACATTTTACGAAGCACTCAAAAGCTACAAAGGACAATCCCGTTCTTTTGATTGCTGATAACCATACCAGTCATATTTCTCTCAATTGCTACAATTACTGCCGAGAAAATGGAATAGTTTTTCTTTCTATACCTCCACACACTTCGCACCAGCTAGTCTTTAGGCATTTGTTTTTACAGTCCTTTAAAAAAGACTTACTATCGTGAATGCGAGTTATTTATAAAGTCACATCCCTTTGAAAAAATAACAAATTATGACATTACAGAATTGTTTAACAAGGCCTACGGAAGGGTTGCGTCAGTTGAAAAGGGGATTATAGGATTTAGTTCCGCCGGGATATATCCTTTAAACCCCGCCATATTCGACGACGATGTGATTGAACTGGAAAATGATCAAAATTCGGAACCCACAGCGAATATTGTTCAACCTTCCACTAGTAAAGTGTTAACATTTTCTCATTCTGTGTCAACTTCAACACTAACAAAGGGTTCTACTATTAATGAAAAATCTTCTAATGCTAAAAATAGCGGTAAAGCTGCCACTGGTAAGCTTCAAGCCCTTGAAACATCGCTACAAGATACCTTTCCCCTCTCTATAGTTTCTGCAACCAATTCCAAGGCAAATAAGACAGGCTAGAAAAAAACAGAGTTCTGAAATAATCACGTCAACACCAATGAAAGATATTTTGGAAGAAAGACAAAAGAAAAAGGAAGAAAAGCTGGAAAATTTTAATATTAGCAAGGTGAAAGAGGAAAGAGTGCGCAAAGGAACGAAAAAAATTAGATTTGTCGAAAGTTCTAGTGAAGATTCGGATGTTACCATGACTGGAATTACTGATGACAACGAACCTGATGACATAGGAGACATGCAAGACACAGAAAATAATGTTTGTTTCCTTTGTGGCGAATTCGGTCGAGATCGCGAATTGTGGTTTCGTTGCGTAATTTGCGGAGGTTGGGCTCACGCTGAATGTAGCGGTGTTCATAAAGCTGAGGGTTACGTGTGTGACATTTGTCAGTAAAAGGCTTTTATTTTTCATTTCTGTTTTTTTGCGATTACTTGATATTATGTATTCGGT
Source organism: Dermolepida albohirtum (assembly GCA_031893035.1). NCBI lineage: Eukaryota > Metazoa > Arthropoda > Insecta > Coleoptera > Scarabaeidae > Dermolepida > Dermolepida albohirtum. The sequence continues at coordinate 43,255 of JAVIWB010005410.1, forward strand.
CACTTTACCTTATTCAGTGCACTGTTTGTATTATATTGCACTGTGTCGAATTTATTTTTAAGTTTATTTGTGGTTTCGTAATTTTGCCAATAAATATTTCAATATTAGTAGCTGTTTATTTTATAATTTATAATATAAATACCTGAAAACAAGTGATCGCAATTACCCCCAATGGCGTGGGCAATTGCGCTCAAAGCACTCATTATATTTTTTTGTATGAACTAGAAAACAAAATTTATTTTAGTCCAAATGTTTTAACTAAATGCCAGAATATTTACTATTCTTTACTCGAATAAATTTTTATGGTCCTCTGAATAAAGTTAGTTACAAAAAACAAAGTGTTTGCTTAGGTGAGCGCAGTTCCCCCCTCCTCCCCTATTCTAAATCCAAGGGGCATACTGTATTACGCCTTCCTCCGTATCACTGTGATTTGAATCCCATAGAGCTAATTTGAGGTATGGTTAAGAAAAAAATAGCCTCACACAATATTGGAACTACAAATATGGAAAAACTCATTCACGAAGCAGTAAATCAAATAACTCCGGAATTATGGAGAGTATAATATAACCATATTGACAAAATTAGAAAAGATCTGTTGTTTGACAAAGAAGAAATATTTGTTATTCATCTGAGTGCATCGGACAGTGATACTTCATACAGTGATTCTGAATAAAAATGTTTAAAAAACGTATATGTTTCTTTGATATATGAATAGCATAAACATATTTTATTTTGTAATGTAATCAATAAATGTGTAAGTAGAGTATAATATTGTCTCTTTTAATTTTACTCCTTAATCTCCATAATGGTAACATAACTTTTTGATTATAGACAATTAACCAAAAAGCCTTTGGTGTATAATCTAAGAGGCTACAGTCATAACCTCACATTCACATGTCAAACTTTTGAATGAAGCGCTCCAAATTTTTTTCTCGGAGTGTATCTTTTAAAACGATCGTGCTGCTTGGCTGGCCAAATTGAATTGATTGTAGTATAGATTTTCACTGTTCAGGAGGAGATGCAGATTAAATCTGTGTATTTTTTTACTAAATGGACAAGTTAAATTGTAATATGTTCCCATAAAAATGTTTTCATTTTGATCGAATATGAAAAAAGTTGATTGGTAGCCTTCTCAAATATAAATACGAGTGCAAAAGATTAATAATTTTGGTTCAAAATTTACTTTGCCTTCGACATTTATCCGCAAATTTGGAAAATCTTTTCAAGTATTAACTTGATTGACAATTTATTGAAAATAAAAGTTGAAACGATTTTTCAATTGAAAAAAGTTACTATTAAAAATGAATAAACATAATTTATATCTCACTGAGTAGGTAATTAAATATTTTTTTATCTATATTTTAGCAAATTTCTAAATTTTTCTAATTCAATTTTGTTAGCGTATTTGTATATCTTATATTTTTAATAACATTAATTTTAATTTTATCCTTTGTAATTTTGTTTTCTTATCGCCATTGAAATATCATTCGCATTTCTTAGAAATATTTAAAGCTATTTAGTAAGTAGAGAGAATATCATATGTTTTGTTGCTAAAATATCTTCTTTTATAGTATTGGCGATAATCCCTTACAATTACAAAATTTTAAGTATTCTAACCACCACCAGACACCTTTCTCGGGATTAAACACAATTATAGAGGGTTATTTTTATTTGCTTTTCATCACTCTCAGTGCATCGTTGTATGTATAAAGTGAATGTTTTATTGCAGATATGGAATTTGTCATTTTTTTTGTGTTGTGTGGGGGGGGATCGTGATTTTTGAGCAATGGGGAAACGTAAAGATATTAAAAAAAGTAGCAATATAGACAGAACTATTCAAATCGAGAAATAACAAGGCGAGAACGTGTCTATCGTCAAGTAGTGGACAAAGTGACAAAATTAATTGCAGAAAACACCATCCACTTTGAGTGGCTGCATTTATTGTGGAAGAAAAAGAAAGATACCGGATCGTGGAGACAGATTAATTGCTGAACCTTTATTAAAGAATCAACAGCAAACTATTAGAGACATAACATCAAAATATCGAGACGAAATCAAAATTGACTAAGAGGATGAATAAAATAAGATTACAATGGCGAAACAGCATAAAAACGTCTTTGTTAGGGATTGACAAAAGATATGCATCATTATTTTATTTATGTTTATAAAAATTTTAAACAATCTTAATATATTTAAAAATTGAACGAATATTTCGTCTTTTTAAGATTATATTCAGTAATGAATCGCACTTAGAGGCGGTAATAAAAATGTACGCTTCATTAGAAAAAGACCATACGAGCGTGAACATGAAGCTGCAGTGATTAGAACAGTTAAACATCCTATAGCCACAGGGCCTTTATATTAAGTCACGGATGCAATGAACCACGTACAGTACGAATCCGTATTGAAATCAACACTAATTGCATACATTGACTCTTTAAGATCTGTAGATGTTTATAAATTTATGTAAGATGGTGCACCATCCTATAGAGCAAAATAAGATTTGCTTGCTGACAGAAATTTACATGTCTTGCCGTGGCCAGTCAATTCTCCAGACCCAAATCCAATCGAAAATTTATGAAATAGTTTAAAATGGATTGTTTACTCAACTCCAAATCCGACCCTAGATATTTTAACACAAAATATTGAAGATAGTTAGCGCAATAATCAAGATTTGAAGAAGATCTGAGAAGAATTGCCTCTGTGATCAAAGCAAAGAGTAGTTTAATAAAATATTAATTCTTATTATTTTATAATATATATTAATTTTTATATTATAATGTTAAGAAACTGTTCACGTTGTTATTTTCTCTTATTTAACCCTGGACGGTCACTGTTCGTCGAATCGACGAAGCTCATTTGCTCTTTCTGTTACATCTTGTGTGTGTGTGTGCTATTTATGCTCTCTTTGTTAAGAACGTTAGTTGGTGACAAGTGCTAGCTGTGAGTGGACGTACGGCAAATTTTCTTCTTCGTTAAGCTGTAATTCAGAGGTGGGTACTCACCGCAAGCAGGAAGAGTAACTTTAGTGTTACTTTTTGAGTTCATATGGTGGTATATAAATTGCTGTAATTTTTTGTGTCTGTATAGTTTTTCTTTATTTGCTTTTTATAAATATTTTATCTAAAGCATTTTATGTTAGTTTATGTTAAGCAGTTAAATTTTTTGGTTTCTTAGAATAGAAAATGAGCTTTAAGAAAATACTGACTGACGCTGACATCGAGAAATTTTTGCAAACTTGTGATGACGAAGATTTCGATTTGTTGGGTGCGTCAGAGCAAGAAGAAGACGACTGCTCTACTAACGGAGAAAAAAGCGATGTAGAAGCAGTGCAGACATTCGCCGCAGAAGATAAAGTGTCACTATCATCGGAGTTTTCCGATGACGAATTTTCAGTCGAAGATGATATACCACTTAATGTACTACACTCAAAAACAAATATTATTCAATTTTCCAAAACAAATCTTCGCGGGAAAAACTTCCACAAGTGGTCCACTAAAAAAGGCACATCACATCGCCGGGCTATGACCTTTGTCCACAAGGCTAGGGGTCCTTCGCGTGAATGCAAGGGAATAGAAGATCCTTTAGAATGCTTCAAGATGTTTATAACTCCTGAGATCATTGTCGAGATTGTGCAGTGGACAAACGTCGAGACACAGAGCCGTGCGAAATCTAATTCTCAAATGGGCAAAAGCGTCAGAATAATAGTTAATGATAAATTTGCTCCTATAAGAAAAATATGGGATTTTTTTATCGCCAAATGCCGTCAAAACTACGTGCCCGGTTTGTATTTAACAATCGATAAACAGTTACTGGCTTTGAGAGGGCATTGCTCATTTCGAATGTATATCCCAAATAAGCCAGTTAAGTACGGGTTGAAGTTGGTAACGGTTTGCGATAGTGGAACAAAATATATGGTAGATTCTAGCCCATATCTGGGAAAGGGGTCTAATCCAACAGCAACTTCTCTGGGTGAATATTATGTAAAGGAGCTGACTAAAACTGTGCACGGAACGAATCGTAATATTACAATGGATAACTGGTTCACATCCATTCCCCTTGCCAAGTCATTACTTGTGGAACCACATAAATTAACTATTGTTGGTACTTTACGGTCTAACAAGGGAGAAATTCCGAAGGAAATGGGTAATATAAAAGGGCGCAAAGCTGGAACATCAGCATTTTCTTACGACAATGAGCTGACTTTATTGTCCTACAAACCAAAACCAAATAAACTTGTACACCTTTTGTCAAGCTGCGATGAAAAAGGCACCATAAATCCAAAAACTGGAAAACCCCACATGGTGGAATTTTATATCAAACAAAAGGTGGTGTCGACACTTTGGATCAGATGTGCAGCGTTGTCCCATGTTCTAGAAAGACTAACAGGTGGCCGATGTGTATATTTTTTGGAATTTGAAATATTAGTTTCGTAAACAGCTATGTGATATATACTCATAATATGTTCCTGAAAGGTGAAAGGCCCAAAAATCGCCGAGAGTACTTAAAAGACCTTCATGAGTCTCTCGTTGCTCCTCATTTGAAAAGCAGACTAGAGAAACCTACGTTGCAGGCATCAATTAAAGAGCAAATTAAAAACGTAATGGCTTCACCCCAAGAAGGCGTCGAAAATATGGATAAAGGACCAAACAAACGTAAAATTTGTTACCTTTTTCCATATACCAAACGCAGAATGACAAAAACTACGTGCAATGTATGCAAGAAAAGCATCTGTGGTGAACACAAAGTTGAACTTTGTGCCTCATGTAGCAAATAGTGATATTTCCTTACAATTATTTATTTTTTATATTATTTAGCTAGTTATCTAAGAAGACTGAATGAATTATTTACTTTGTACTTTTATCTTATAAGTTGCTGCTGTTTTGTAAGAGCTTTTTTAAAAAAAAAGAAAAATAGGTTCAAATACGTATTGAATTTTAGGAGTGAAAATGAATTTTTTTTATATATTTTTTGTTTTTCTTTATTTTTTAATAAATTGTTTACCTGACAAAAGTGTTTGTTCATACATTCTTTGAAAAATCTTTTAGCTAGAATGTTTTTTTAAAAACAGTTCGTCGATTCGACGAAGAGTAACCTAAATGTACTAAAATGAAGAGTAACCATCCAGGGTTAAAAAATAAAACTAAAAAGTTGAATATTTTTATTGCGCGGTAGTATATGTATAGACATTCTTAAAAAATTGAAAGAATCCGCTAAAAAACTAAATGTTGAAAACACCTTCCACTTTTACCAGGACAACAGCTCCAAACACAAATCATTTATTGTTCGAATTTATTTGTTTTATAACTATCCGAAGGTGGCGGAAACACATGCCCAAAGTCCAGATCTAAACCCTTAAACTTATGCGTATGCAATTGAATGTTTTTCAGTTCAGTATTTTAAGCCCTTATGTTGGTACTTACGCATTAAAGCATTGAAGTGCTTGAAATATATTTTTATAAATACACTATTACTCTACAAAAGATCATTCTTTTTATTTATTTTACTTTTCTAGAGAAAATTTATTTATGTTATAAAAACGTGTATCGTACACAATTGAATGTTCATGACTATACATTTACAAGCAATCATATACATATTAAAGTTTTTTCCCGTTTTTTCTATACTTCTATCTCCAGTTAATTTAAAAAATTACAATACATTTACTATGTTGGAATGGTAAATGGCTTCATCAAAAATATAATTTTAAAATGAAATGAAGCTCTAGGACCTCATTATAAATATATATTTGCGTATTAAGAAAGAAATTAAATTAATTAAATAACTATATACACATATGTATATATATTTTACGAAGTTCACATACCCTGCATGAAAATTATCATTGTATTATAAAAAATATTTCAGATGATATGAACAGATGCATAATTGGTATATTTGTTAATATTTCAAAGAATATGAGCAAATGCGCGCCATTTTACGGCATAAATAATACAGAATAACAATAATAATTTCATAATTTGATTAATGGTGTATTTCAACTTCTTAAAAAATTATGGTGAATCTAGTGGCATTGTTTAAGACCATATTCAGTGCAGTGTTTGTATTATCTGGAAAAATAAAATCTGAAAGAAAATTCAAATGATATTAAAAAATAATGACAAATGAACAGAAATTTCTAAAACCAGTGTTAACCATCTATGATTGGCATAAGTAGTGCTGTATAACTTTAATATTAATTTAATAACGGTACCGTTATAAACAAATTACATAATAGTCCTGTGCTTTCAACCAGGGAGCAAAAATAAAAGTATTTAAAAGGTAACCGGTGTTTATGTAGTAAATTAATTGCAAAATATTAGCTGTAGATGAAAAATAGTAATGTTACAACTTGAACTAAACAAAATAAATCATGAAAAAATTTTAGTTTCTTCAACGAGAGTATAGTAAACGCGAAAATAATTTTAAAAGGCATACGATGAAATATTTAAAGACTTTTATTAGGCAAATAATATTTAAACTAGTGTACTTATTTAAAATGAAAAGAAATATTTAATACTTTCATTGTCCAAAATGAGACAAATAGAACAGCACTGACCACTTACTCAGAATATTATCTAGGGATTCTTATAATTAAATATTCTATAATTACATCAATACTACATACAACAGTATTAATATTATTTCCTTGGTGTAAAAGTTTCCTTATCACATCAATTTTGTACATTAACAAGCATAAAAGCATTATTTTGGCTTACATTTAAATAATGTAAAACTTTAAAAATTATGGTGTCTCTTTGCTGAAACAAAATATTCATCTTTAAAGCCAAATTTATAAATCATCCTTAAGTTGTTAAAATTGGAAAGTTAATGATAAATAACATCTATTGTAATACACATCAAAATATCGATTTCCTATTATAATATAAATACAGTCTACATATTCAGGAATATATAAATGAACAACTTCATAAAACTTGAAATTCTAACTATAAAAGAAAATTAGACTGTTCTCTACACGTATTGATATGAACTTTAATCTTAAACAGGTGCCCAAGGCAATCTAATGTGTTGCTAATATTTGCTAAATATTTATTGAACTTTTATCATGAGTTATAAACATGACTATCATTCTAGCCTAAATATTTCTACCATTAACTATTCTCGAGAATTAGTTTTATGTATTATGCAAAAGCTTAATTGTGTTTTATATCATTCTCTTGATTTTGCTAATTGTGAAATATTGATGTATTACACATGATATTAAGATTATTCACAAATTACTAGATTATTGAATTCATCTTGAGAGAAACCTAAAATCTGTCACTAGTATATAGAAAACATACTAAGTTTAAATGTTACCAAGTAAGTAGTACCTACTTTTACTAAGAAAATATTCAATTCCTCTTCACTAACTTTTCCAGCTACAATATTAACCAATTATAATAGAATCAAGATTATGGAAATAATACGATTGCAGATTTTCTCTTGGCAAACCATGTTAATATCATTTCTTCTACATCTAAAATAATGAATTTCATTTTGCATAATTCAACATTTTTTATACATTCTTACTATGCATTGCATTTTTTCATTAGAACATATTACACTTACGCGCACAGTTACTCAATATCTAATATATAAAGTATACAGAAGATACATTGAGAATGTATACCTTACCAAAAATGTTTGTGGTATAATAAACATATATCCCTGGATAAGATTGCCATACCATGTGCTATGGAGCAGTTTTACCACTGAAATATTAGAGTTAGATGAATTAATTCCTGCCTTTCCTTCCTCTGCAACAAAATAAAGTTTCGAATTTAGCCATTACTTGTTTATACTAAATTTTTAAAGCACTTTTTACTTATGCACAATGCTTTTAAACGTATAATTACATCCTAAAATGTTCAGTTGATTTAAATTTATTGAATAACATTACTTCCACTCTGGATAATAAACTAGACCGTATAAGTATTTTATTACATATAATTTTAAAATAGTAATGAATCCATAATCAAACACCTAACGTTTACATATACATTAACAACAAAAAATATTAACAACAAACTTAATAAAAAATTTAGTTAGTACCAGCAATGCAAAATGCAAATCAACAACGAATAGAATTCTATTTTTCCAACATTAGACAAAGTAATTGTTTTCTAGAGTGTAATTACTTTCTTCACATATTAAAGCTCACCCAAACTATATAAGAGCAGGAATATGTAAAAAGTTGCTCATAGATATTTGACTAATACATAATTTGTACTTTTTACAATTGGTTCGATAATTTAAATTGGATTGATACTTGTTACCAGTATTCTACAGATATCTATTTTTTTGTAGTTAAAGACACTGCACTTCATCGGCGACATCTAGATTCTGAAATTTATTTTAAACTTGCTCGAGACCCATACACAATAAAACAGAAATAATTTACACATTGATTACAATTAAATTTATAAACTCAATAATTATAGGTAGTTCATAGAACACACATTGTGAATATTTTATATACATATAAATAACTAAATAAAATTCCATTAATAACTAATTTTTAGTTCAGAAACACAAAGCTCATGACAGTCTGAAAAGTAACAGCAATTTTTTTTAAATTAATTTTTGATTTTGTTTCCTTAACTTTGGTATTAATAAATATGAAAAATGAAAATGTACCCAAAGGTGTTATACTAATAAAAAAAAACAAAGACTGGAAATTATATTAATATAATAATATTATAGAATATATTTATAATTATGTATGTTACTTAAATAGTATTGGATGTGATAATTCATGTTTCAGTAGTTATATGCTGTGTTTCAAAAAGAGGGAATCAAATTTCTGAACAGTAGTAGTTACTTTGTGAAATTCCATTATACTAAGGAATAAATAAATAAAACACTTATCTAAATTTAGTGCTATATTATCTAATTTTACTGCGACTAGTTTCGTCTGTTAGGACTTGCGAGGATGTCCTAACATTATATGTGCTTTATTTATTTCTTAGTTTTTATTTAGAGAGAATGAAAAAACAATATTTAATATTTATCAATAAATTTTTTAATTTTTTTAAAAACTAGATACTTTTCCATTAGCTTTGATAAGCAAAATGTATTGGGACTGATTCTTTACTATATAAATATTATTTTATGTAAATTGCACGGAAAACTACAGGTTTTCATTGAGATATTATATTTTCAAAGTATTATCTACCTTTACCATTTACTTACATCTTTGTTGTAATTTATAGTTAATCTCGCATTTTTTTACCATGCATATATGAGGTGTATTGAGTTATGTAAGTTTCAATTTCTTTGATTTTAACTGTATATTACCGTATGTGGATGTCAAATTTAATTTCAAAGTAATTACTATCATAAGATTATTACAAAATAATTTTTTGTACTTTTAATAAATAATTTTTTATTTTATTACAGATGTTCTTTTAAGTACTAATAACAATTAAAAAAAATATTTGTGGGTGGAAAGATTTATCCCAAGGAACAATTTTTAAATTTCGCGGGTGTTTTAAGTTGCCCAAGGAAAAAATAACTACATCTAAAATTATATTTTATTTTATTACAGCATGAATATTAATAATTAAGGTGTATATTTCAAAATCAAAATTAAAACGAAAACCGTATTAAAAACATGTTATTTCCTAATTTCTTGAATGAATTGAAATCATAGCTAACCATTATTTTTACTACTACCAAATCAAAACTTCCGCGAAATTTAAAAATTGTTCCTTGGGATACGTTCACTGAAAATATTTTCTTTAAAAACTATCTGAGCACAATCAGATTTAATTTATTAACAATAATATATCTATTAAATATTTCAAATACATTATATTATATATACCCGCTTATCATTGTCCACAATATAAATGAAATGGGGTCGAAATTCTAAATCATTTAGCATCAAAAATACCTTCAACAGTTGTTGAAAACACCACTCTTTTGTGAAATATTGTATAACAATATATACACTTATAATTTCAATTGAAGTTTAAGGATTCCACTAACTATTAAAAACTGTACTTTACAAGTGAAAGTCTATCAATATATCTTGTTCACATCCATGTCCTGCATTTTCTGTTAATTATCTATATTTAATCAATTATTAGTGTAGGAGATACATATACAAATTATTATTTAGTTGGCATTGTAGTATAGGTTGGCATTAATTTTATACCATCATTTGTTTTAAGTAATAATTTTTTTTCCAGTAGTAATAAAGTAAGTCTTTTAAATGCAACGTGTATCGAATAAAGGCTAAAACACTGCGTGTGTTTTGTGATTTATTAAACTAATTTCAACAATTACGTATTAACATTTAGTGAAGCACCACAATATCTAGATCTAAAACAAGTTAGATGAATTTCTCTATGGTTGTGTTATACTGTTATATGACAATTTACTGTCTGCCCGTCAATAAAAGTGTAAGTCCTTCATCAACTCCACGTTACGTTGGAACTTTTGAAGGTTTTTATTTTTATAAGAGGGAGTTATTTAATTAATAAATTTTAGTTTTGACATCTTTTGTTTTCACGAAAAAGTTAGTACGTTGTTAAACGAATAAAGTAGATAGATTAAAAAAGTAAATATAACAAGCTTTCTTACATTTTATTGTAAATTGATGTTGAAGGAAATAAAAAATTTCTTTTAAACCCAAAAATGTATAAAAAAGTGCGTACATATATTTTATCATAATTTGTATAAATATTTTCTTATAGGCAACTGTAGAAATTAACAATGAACGTCAAGAAACGAGGAGGGCCTTCATGTGCAATTAAAACTTGTCCAAGTTTGGGCCCTCGTAATAAAGAATTAAGTTTTTTTCGTTTTCCGAAAGATCCGGATAGGTAAGTCCAACTAGTTATAAGTAAATATTTATATTAGTATAATAATGTGTTCTTAATGCATATGACTTTACTAGAGCCAAGTTATGGGTTGCATCATGTGGCCGCTATGACCTCATTGAGAAAGATTCAATACTTCTTTTTAAAAATTATAGAGTTTGCAGTTTGCACTTTACTCCTCAAATGTTCCTAAATGATTTAAAGAATCGGTTACAGCCCCATGCCATTCCTAATATTAAAAATGAAGCACAGACTCTAGATCTCAATAAAATAAATAATGAAGTAGGAATGGATCCTCTTGAACAAAATATATGTGGTAAGTATATATCTTTTGTAAGTATATAAGAAGGTGATTATTTTCATGTAAAAAAGTTTTATAATTATCTATAATATTGTTAAACCATGAAAATTAGCAATAGTGTGTTCCACATTGAGTCTGAAGTATAAGGTCTTATGAGCAGTTTGTTTCAAACTTCATCTTTAAAAATCTGCATCAATATGTCTGTTTTTTCAATTTACAAAAATACCAAGATGTATTCGGTATATATAAAGAAGTCTCTAAAACAGGAAAGTTTGAAACCATTCCCATTTTATTCGTAATTAATTACTTCAACATAAACTATTACACGTTCTTGCCAAATAGAACATATTTTTGGATGCAGATCATATAGCTGTTTAATCATTAGTGACTAAAATCCTTTACAAATGAAAATCTGGCAATGTCGTTCTTATTTTCCTTAAACCATGTACTACATTCTCAACATTAAACAAACTTACCATATATATTAAAAGAATATATAAACACGTTGACCATTTTCTATCTTTCTATATGGTTAACTTTCTTGAAGATACAAGATTGGTTAAATTGGTAAACGTTCTCAAAATTTCGAGGAATGTTTAATAAAAATTTTCAGATTTGTCATTTGTTGTCAATTTATTGAGTCGTTAAAAAATTCAAAATTGACAAATTTTTTGAGATATAACAAACTTTTGTTTTTTTAAATGGCAATCATAGTTGGCTATGACATTAAGACAGTTCTTTTTCCCGACTTTGTCGATGGAAGGTTTGGTATGACTTTTCTTCACATTTTTTTAATTATAGCAGAAATAATTCTATTACTACTACTAACTGAGTAAATAGCAAGCAGGGTTTAATGAATGCTACAATTAAACAATTACAGTTATTAAATTAAATTCTTATCAGATATGCTGTACCAGAGTTAGGTACTTTTCTCTGTAAAATATTTATGCCAAAAATGTATATTAAATGTAGAAAATAATTATGTCTTTTTTGTCATTACAGTAGACGCTCGATAACGTAAACACGGGATAATGAAAACATTGCGCTAATATAAACACAAACTTCGTTCTATTAGATCAAACAGAACGAGCTATAACGTAAACAATGTCTACGCTCGATGACATAAGTAACTCTTGGCGATGGTGAAGGTGAAGATTTATGTCGAGGATTAACCTCTGCGTTAAAGTACGACAAACTCGGTCAATCGTATGAGGGTTTAGAATACGTTTATACTTGGATTAATTTAGGAGTGCGTGCACGTCATCATTTTTACATCGACATATTTCTGCATTACTGCCAAGTCAATTGTTTGTTCTGCTACCATTCGATGTTTGATTAGAATTTAGAATGTTAGGTTAGGGAGTATTTGTTTGTGAATTTCTTACGGTGAAAACGGATAAATATATTTACGAAAGATGATTGTTAATCCGAAAGTTTTTATGCCTTAAATTATAATAAAATAAATAATAATTTTAAATTATTGCTTCGCTTAAACTATAACATAGGTATTAAAAAGCATTACTTACAAGTTGGTATTTTTCTTTAGAGAAACAATCATTACATAAATATATAATTTATTTATTATAATTGCTACTACATACATAATTACAAGTATTGGGATGTTAATAAGTAATTTTATTTCGCACAATAATTACAAACTAAAAGAACTACATTAAACAGAGGAAAATATTTTTTTCAATCAGTATTGAGTTACAATTTATGAACTTAATACAAAATTAATCGCTATCATTGTATAATAGTTTTAAATAAACTATTATCCACTACACTAAAACACTTAAAACATCAAACTTGTAATACTGACTGGCTGATAATTTGAGAACTTTCTTTTGTTAATATGAAAACAAACTGGCTGCTTACTGAATAAACTTGTTTGTTATGATACGAAAAAGTTTTGTTGTGTTGATGAGAAAGAACTTGTTGATTTTGTTGTCGAGAACGAACTGAACTGATGGATGATAACGAGAGAGAGCTCGTTGTTATAATGGTATTTATATATTTCAAGGAAGGTTTACATTATGCATAGATTAGTGGCGCCAGTAATCACGCCAGTCTTATTTGCATGCCAGTACAGGTTTACACTAGAATGTTCACAATATAGATTTTTAGCACGCCAGTTTCATTTTAATGCCTTTGCGTTAGAAGTCCACATGTCGACTGAACTTCGCGAAGCTTGTAAAAAAGTAGCTTTATTATTAGTAAAGAAAAAAATACGCGATATAGAGAAGAAAAAAAGTCACAAGCGAAAAGGCCGTGTCTGGGTTAAGAACTGGATTCGTCGTCGGCGTAATTTGGGTGCTTCTGAGAAACTTCTAGTAGAACTATCAGTAGAAGATTCTGTGAGCTACACAAGCCACCTTCGAATGGAAAAACAAAATTTTGAGACTCTGCTGGATTGTGTGACACCACGTATTATGAAAATTGATACCCATATGAGAGACGCGTTATCACCAAAACTGAAATTACAAATAACATTAAGATATCTGTCAACTGGGGATTCTTTTGCTTCATTGCAATATTTATACCGTGTCCCAAAATGCACAATATCGCAGTTTGTGCCTGTAGTTTGTGAGGCTATTTATGATGCAATAAAAGACTTTATTAAGGTAAGTAATAATAAACTTTAATAAATGAAGAACTACATTCTATTACTTAGAGTCTATAATCATAAAGAGAAGTATTAATGGCTTGTGAAAGAATATCTGCATGTTCTTGCTCAGGGTATAAATTTGTGTCATCATTGTCACAATAAGAATTGCTTGGAGTAGAACTTGCAGCATATTCGTAAGTGCTTGATGAGGCAGAAGAAGCTGGAACCGAATGGGATGTTCTATTGACATTAGCTGACAGTCGTTGCTGTACGAGATAAGATTGTATATATGCCATTGATTGTAATTGATTTACTATGCACATCCCATAAGCATGGATGAGATTCATACCCTTCAAGAAATTTTACTGTCAATTCTGCAGTCCACTTTTTCGCCATTTCACACTCCAAATTATTACTTTAATAATACACCATATATTGAATGTACCTAAAACAAGTCCCAAATTAAACTGGTAACTGGCGACCTGACCTGCAAGTGCTTGTTTAGACGTGCAATATATGTGATATTTTGCTTTTGTAGCGGTATGAATCATCACTGGCGCACGTGAATTTCAGAAGCGGGCAGATTTTTTCGGTCCATGCATGCAAAGTTTTGACTTGTACGCCAGTAGATGTTTATACACGCAACTTAAATTTACTGGCGCCACTAATCTATGCATAGTGTAAACCCTCTTTTACAGAATTTTCACTACTACTGCAATAATAATGGTTACAGTTATTGTATGTACATAACAATAGGGTGGAAATACCCGAACCGTAATAAACTTAAACTAGTCTACGAATCTACATAGGATTACGATAATAAACTTATACTAATGGTAAATTTAATATGGCAAATGTCCGATACCTAGAAAATATACAATGACTATTGTAATCCTTTAATTCTAAATGGACATTATGATCTTAAAAATAAATATTAAAATATTAATAGCATGAGAATTTAATGTGAAATGTACTTAAGCTTATATATGTAATTGCACAACTAAGTTATAATAATAGAAAAATAAAATTTTCTAGAATAATATTTTAAGAATAATATGGTTTTAAATGATCATTAAAATGTAAATTAAATATATGTTGACTTAAAACAAACAAAATAAAAAATTAAATAAAACTTTCGGCTTAAGACGAAACAACAACCATTCAAAGAAATATTGATGAAAACAATTAAAGAGCTAGATTTAAGAATGGAACAAATTTACAATACAGATGAAAGTGGTCTTTATTGGAAAATATTACCAGAGAAAACCTATACTGCATCATTTGAAAAATCTGCTCCGGGCAGAGAGCCGGAGAAACAACGAACAACGTATCTAGCCTGCACTAATGGTGCACTAATGGTTTTTTAAAAAAAGTGACATTACGAGAAGCTGTTTTAAATTTACATATGGCCTGGAATGAACTTAATCTGCAAACTGTTCAAAAATGTTGGAACAATCTCTTTTGTACCAATGATGAAGATGACGATGTTCCCTTAAGTGTAATTAGATAACGTTTGCAATCCATCATTGATATTGTTATTAGTGCGTCATTGGATGTTGGTGATTTATTGAAAATAGTGAATTCCAACATTGTTTGTGCTCCAACTGATATTAATTTCTGGAACGAAGATAAGCAGACCAATGATGCTAATAAGGAGGAAGATATGGACAATGAGGACGATGAAGACGATCCCATTGAAGTCAGATGTGTAGTGACTGACGCGCAAGCTATACGAGTTTTTAACCGAGCTTTAGATTGGGCTGAAAGAAAAGAAGTATCATACACGGATATTTTAGTTCTTCGTAAATTACGGGCGCAGGCATTGGAAGATAATGCTAAGCGTAAATTTAAGCGGACTAAAATTGTTAACTATTTTTCTTCTAATTAAAAAATAGTTATCGCTGTTAGAATATTTGTTTATTTTGTTATAAATATGAATTAAACGTTTCTTTTAATAAATCATTTATTATTTAAATTACGTTCGTTAATGTAAACATTTCGAGAATGTAAACTACACTTGGTTTGAATTAGTTCATATTATCGAGCGTCTGTTGTATTTTGTAATAGAAATGTATTATAAACGTTATATAGATAGGAAATGGTAGATAAAAGATTATTATCTAAGTTAGAAAATAATTTGAAAAGAATGGATCGCTTACAACACCATATTAATTGAAAATTAAATTTAAACTAGAAAATTAAGAAATGGTTTTACTTTTTATAAATTATAAACCACAGAAAACACTTGTTTAACTTTAAAAGATAAATAGAATTATCAATATATTTTATGCTCAAGATCAAGAAACAACAAGTTACACTGTTATTTGCTTGATAGTTTTTGAGAGAAACTTAATAATCGTATTTTTCCTCAAAATTTTTTATATGGACAAAATAAAACTTACAAATTATGCAGTACTTAATAGACATAACGAGGGGCTAAAAACAAATATTACAATAACCAGAAGAGGCTTCTACTCTCAGATTCTGTGAAGGATTCATTTTGAAACGGTGAGAAGTAACTTTAACTACTGTCTGCTTATTCATTTGTTTGTTGTTTATTTTCTTTAGAAAAGTTATTTTATAGTTTTATTACTATTTGTAGACATTTATCTCTTTTTTATGCTTCGTTTTTAGTATTAAAATAGTTTTTCAGTTAATTTGCCTATTATTTCCTCAATTGATAATAGTAATTGAATTATTTCCAATATAATAAAAAAATCTAAAAAAGGTAAACATGAGGTTTTATATGAAAGCAGAATAAATATCATTTTAATAAAGTCAGAGTTTGACTGCCATAATTATTTATATAAATAAATAAAGCATAAGTTTGTGTTATATCTTGAAAAACCAAGTGTCCCATGAATTTTTAATTGAGTTTGTTAATTAATTCTACGTAAAAATATGTACCAGGTGCCATTTTTAGTTTTATTCTATCTTCAGCGATCACGAAGTTATGCAAGTTTAAAAATTTCGGAAATTTTCAAATCTTTCAACATCTCAAACAAGTAATCAGAAATGACATATCTAAAAATGATATCAAATTTTAATATCTGAGCAACCCTGAAATTAGTCGATCCTATATCTTCAACATAAGAGAGTTACCCATATACGGAGATAAAAAACGGGAACCCTATATATAACTTAACTTTTTTCTAAAGCAAAGCTATCTAAATATATCAAAGTGTATAATTAGACACCTATTTATATTTTTTAAAATAAATAACGAAGGCATTACTTCTACTTCAACTATGGAATAGGCAGTTATGACGATTTCATATTAAAATTCTGAACAAATTTCTCAAATAGATTAATATCTGAGCTTACACCAAGAATTGTGAAATTAAGAAGAATGAAGACATTATTGAAACGTAAACCGAAAGTATAGAAGATTTTCAACTTCACATGAACTTATATATAATTTTTAAAAATATCTTGTACAAATTTTTAGACAAAGAAACAACGTTTGTGGAAACGTAAGTTGAAGGGACCCAACAGATATCAAGCGCTTGTTTACATTTTTTGACTCAAAAGATTACAGGAGTTTTGCACAGTACGTTATTTTACCAAGAATAAGCTTATTGTAACAAATTAAAGCAAGAATTACGCCCAAAGCCAGTAATTAATAATATATTATAAACTCACTATTAAATGGATGGGCCATTTAAAAGTTTAAATTTAAAAATGCAATAAAACAAAAACGGTTTGAAATTTTGTCAAATTTATTTTTTTTGTTGTGAAGTACAATTCTTTCGGTTAGAGATGGAATATTATTTTATTCATATGGCTGCCGCGGCTGGCCTCACAGTACCCCATTCGATCGGACCAATTTTCGAGCACTTTTTCGAGTGTTTGGGGTCGTATCTCGGCAATGGCATCACGAATGTTGGCCTTCAAACGCTCAATTGTCTGGTTTGTCGGCATAACACTTGTCATTAACGGCGCCCCACAGAAAATAGTCCAACGATGTCAAATTGCAGCTTCTTGGCGACCAATTGACATCACCATTTCGGCTAATTAAACGGCCATCAAACGTTTGACGCAATAAATCGATTGTGGCATGAGGTGTGTGGCAAGTTGCACCATCCTCCTGAAACCAAACATCGTTCACATCAATACCATGAAGAGCGGGCATAAAAAAATCGGTTATCATGGTGCGATAGGTGTCTCCATTGACCGTAATGGTTGCGCTGTCCTCATTTTCAAAGAAATATGGGCTTCTGTAAAACCACGTGTGGGTTTTCTGAGCCCCAAATACGGCAATTTTGCTTGTTAACGTACCCATCAAGATGAAAATGAGCTTCATCCGAAAAGATGATTTTTTTGGCAAAATCGACATCATCGTGCAGTTTCTCGTTGGCCCATCTAGCGAAGCGAAAACGAAGCGGATGGTCATGTGGCTTCAACTCTTACACCAATTGAACTTTGTAAGGCGTTATACCGAGATCTTTTCGCAAAATTCGACGTAAACTGGTGCGTGAAATGTTCAATTCTTGAGAACGATAACGAGTTGATGTTGATGGATTCTCACGCAAGCCACAGCTTCGATATTTTCGGGTGTACGCACTGTACGAGTACGCCCACGTTTTGGCGCATTAACAATGAAACAAGTTTCACGATCTTTCGCAATAAACTTGCGTATACCGGGCACTGTTGATCCTTCTTTGCGACCAAATTTGCCACGACATTTTCGTGCAATTTCCGACCAATTGTCTTTGTTTTGGAAATAAATTTTCAATAAAACCTAACGTTGCTCAAGCGTAAATCGATTCATTTCATTCAGTGGAGATAATATACTGAATTTTGTGACAGAATAGAATGACATAAGTATTGCCAGATTCGAAATAACCGGTGGTTCAAATTTAAACCGATAGATGGCCCACCAAGAAAAAAGTTTTTTAATTACGCAAGCCATTATAGTGTTTTAAGTGCTGATGAAATATCCCTGAAACTTAATTTATTTTACAATATATCCAGAGACGCAGTAGTTAAATTGGAAGATTTGGGAAAAAAAAATTACGTCAGATGGCAATGCTTCTACATTTGTGGTTTGTAACTTTTCCAATTGTTTGAAGCAACCAGTTGCTTTCTTTTTCGTATACACTTATATGACTGCAAAGGTTGTAAAAATCAATATCTATGGACGTATGCAGAACTTGTATATTCAGCGAGTCAATAACATATTGCTTCCCAAGCAGCACAATTACTATTTGGGAACGTAATTACGACTACTAAAATGACTTTAAAGTGTCCCGCGACACTACACGGGAACGAAAAAACGACGTTCCTATTACTACATTACTGCCAAAATGGGGAATAATTTCGTGGTAATATTTACAGATCCGCCTCGGTAACGGTTACGGTCGCCGAAACGTGGCAGGGTAGTTCCCGCGACTACCAAGTAGTGTTTATATTTGACGTATATATTTCTCTCTTTCTCTTTCAACTTATCTTCTTAGATTTATTATAATTGTATACACATAAAGCCACTGTGTAAAAAACGAAATGTTATGCGAATTGAAGATGAAAAGGTGTAGGTATTGTAAAATGAAATGATAACAAAATATTTAGATAAGTTATTATATAATAACTTTATACTGAAATATTTTGTTATTTATTCGTTTAAAGTTTAAACGAAAGCAAGTTTACTGCAAAATGTAGGCATTATACCTCTAAATTTTTTATGCGCCCTTATAATTTTAATTTTTAGTAAATTTTTATTTAGAAATTTTTTTTTTATATTTTTCAATCCTGTCTTGAAATTTATATAAAATTATATTATCTTGATTTATTATATTGAAATAAGTTATTATTCGATATTTTTGATAAAACTGCTAATTTACCTGTAAATAATTTTATATGATTCATGTAATTTTTTAATTTTCATTTCACGGAAACATAACCTAACATTTTACGGATTACCGATTCGCTGTCACAATTCACGTAACAATATGGTGGTTCTCTATCATAAACATATATTACTTTGAAAACCCAGGGAGTAATATCTACTTCATAGTAATTTCTAATAGTAATGTCCACTTAGAAGTAAATTTACAACATAAAGTTATTTTTTCGGGTGAAGGAAACGTTATTTTGACTTACGAATATTACTTATAAGTCGCCCACTATTAGGGGAAATTTTAAGTCTTTATAACGTATTAAAAACTTCAAAATTTACTTCAAAGGAATTACTACTTTATAGTCGTACTTTAGTGATATGAATTGGTAAATTTGACTGTCGTAGTTTACTACAAAGTCTTGGTAACTTCAAAGTTATTTTATTAGGAAAAGTGAAGTCGCTAAAACCAGTGAATTGACTTTGAAGTTATCATACTACAAGGTAACAAATTGTAGTAGAAATGTCGATCCGGCTACTGTAAATTTGGTAAATAAAGTAATTTAGACCAAAAAGTATTATTTACAGTAGTAATCACGTTTATGCTACTACAAATAAGTTCCGATCTCGGTTTCGGCTACTTTTGTGCTTGTTGGGTTGTTGGGTAATAGATATGGACTATAACTTTATACAAGCATCACATATGTTGGGGGAATTATGGAAGAGAATTCTCTTTTTCGTGATGACAAAACCTTTTTGTTTTATATATTTCATTCTCAGCACCTTATTGAAACAATTAGGAATACTTTATAGCATAAACATTTAAATTTATTAATACAGAAGACATCTTGGACACGAACTGTTGAATTTTACAATTTAGATAGAAAAAGTTGCAGTACGGCTTAGTTCTAAAATTAACAGATGTTCACATTTGGTCTAATAACTTTCAAAAAACGAAAGTAAAGCTAGCAATCCAAGTACTGAGTGCAACAGTTGCAACGTATTGAAATACTTATGTATATAAGTTTAGACGCTCAACCTGCTGAAGTTGTAGGCAATGCAAACTTTATTAGATAAATTTGACAAGTTGGACATTTCCTATTCCTCTTTATTGTAGGAATGTGAGGTGTACCATTTGAATGCTGTACTGTTCAAATAAGATTACAAAAATCCCCCCCTATAACACGGTTGATTGGTTCCGCGTTGTAGGAGTATTTTCCTATAACGCGTTTTTACGACCCCGTATAACACATTACGTATAAATTATTCACGTTTAACTTTTCTCGCTAGAGGGGGTTTAAATCGAATATTAAGAAAAAACTATATTATTAACGAAATATGTACGTTTTATTAAAATCAAACTAAACTAAGAACATTTTAAATAAAAAACTTATGCATATGAACTAAAAAAACAGTTAATTTCAAATAAATTAACAGTTTTATTACATTTTTAATCGCTGTCCGAACTATCTGAACTAACGTTCCACTGACATCTTCTTTTAATAGAATGTTCAAAGGTTTCACCATTTGAATTTTTGTTATTTTTTTTACTTAAGAGCGCATCTTCTTGTTCATCTTTATTAAATAAAATTTCACTATTTAATGATTCTTCGTTTTCTATTTTATGTGTTTCTGCGTTTTTGCATATGTTTCAAGGCAGTGTTGAAGATTTATTCTATTCAATAGTTCGTTCCGCATAAGAATCACAATTCGTAACAAGTATTTCTAATTATTTGCCCAGTTTTACTATTTTATTAAGGTTTTCTACACATAAATTTTCGTCTACTTCGTCAATAATCTGCACTCAGCTTTCTTCAGCGCTATTTATAATATTTGCATCACATATATCAGCTAATTGTACAAGTTCTTCCTCATCTAAATCTTCAGCGTCATTTATTAATTCATAAATATCTCCTTAGCTCACGTCGTCAAGGTCTGCAACGATCTAGACTTTACAGCACTCCTAATTTTACTTTCATTTTGTAAAATTGTTGATATTGTTGAGTCATTTAGCTCCAGATTCTTTGTTATTACTGTTGATTTCTTACCATTATTTAGCTGATCCAAAATATCAATTTTTTGTTGTAGAGAAATAAATTTCCTTTTTTAACTTAGGTTTTGCTTCCTTCTCACTTGTCATAGCTTAAAACTAAATATTTTATTTAAAATAAAATTTATAAAAATAAAATTTCTACACCTTTTAATACACAAATTTAATACAACAATATAATTTAATTTTATAACAACACAATTGACACACGTGCACACACGTGCGAAACTAATTATGAACTGTACAAATCATAGATAAGAAATAACTATAGATGGGCAACTCTTTCAGTATGTTTCAACTCTGATTACAGCGCCATCATGGCCTGGTGTAATGAACAAGTTATTGAAATGATAACCAGCGCCATCTATGTTATCCCTTACAACTATAGTACACTATATATTAATTTATTTTCAAATCAAAAATTAATTTGCTTACTATTTTACATACATTAATTTATATTATATAGAAGTACAACATAAATTAAGCATGTAACATAGTATGCAAATTAATTTGTGCATTTATATAAAATAGTAAAACATTCTTTGGTATATCACATTAACAAAATAAAATCAGGTAGGTATTTTCAAAAATATTTGCTGTTTTGACAATATCTTATTCAAGCCAATATATATATATATATATATATATATATATATATATATATGTATATTATAATAATATCAACAGATTATATTTTTGACATTTATTTGTCTTCCCGAACTTTGATTTACATAAAATTTGTATTTTTTATTTCAACACATTGTTGAAAAAGCCATTATCAAATACATTTCAAATATTACTGACACAGTCTTATTTGGTATCTGTGGTAAAGAACAAGATCATGTATTTATAAAAATGTAAAGAATATATTTAATATTATACAAAAAATATTTCATGGCAAATACAATAATAGCGCACTGATGTATCTGTAATACAAAAAAATATTTAAGTTCCTTTACATATTTTATATGATTGACTTATAACAAATTATTTCATGTACAAATTTTCTTCTTGAGATTACAATTATTATTATTCCAAATCATATGATATATATATAATATGAACTTATAACAAATTATTCAAACAAATCAATTATACCTAAAGTATACAAATTTTAAACAAGTAATCAGAATTTACAAATAGTTAATTTGAAAGGGGTTATATACAATTATTATTATACGACAAATCTTAATGTAGATATTTTAATAATAATTAATGTAGATATTTTAAGGAGTAAGCTGTTTTAATCCAACTATTTTCTTTTGTTTATTTTTATTTCTGAGATATTTAGCATATGCAATTTTTCTAATACCACTTAATTTATTAGGTGCATTACACTGACCTTTTAAAATACTATTAGTTTGTTTGATCCATGTGTGAATAAAAAAATTTATTGTGAAGTTCAAAAAGAATGGTTTTAAATTATGTTTTTCACAATGAAAAATTGTAAAACTAAAATATTTAAGTAGTTTATTACGTAAAACACTTTGCAAATTTGGAACATGGCAAACATTATCCATTACTTTGAATAGATATTCCCAAGTAAGTGAAAATATTTTCATGAATGCAGTTGTAGGGAAAACTAAAGCCTTACTTCTGAAACATTTTAATGTTATAACTAAATGCTAATCACTTTCAACATCTGTTTGCAAATCATTTATACATGACTGACAATTATTAATGTATCTTAACATTTTTCTTGCCACGTAACCGGCAACGTATGTTTGCGAATACGATGTTGGACATTCTTCAATGATAACCTCAGGAAAAATGATATTGTCATAATCAGTTAACGGTTTCTCCTCCTTTTTATTTGAAAGTAAAGCAGTTAATTGTATTAAACCACCAACTGCATCGTCTTCTTCACAATTTCCTGATGCTGAATGACAACTTATGATGTTGTTTATCAGCAAGCTTTTAAAAGATGTGGCAAAAGTATAACTGTTTGGATTGATATTCCTGGAACCATGACTTCTAAAGGCTTCCCCAAACCAACGCGAAACATTCGCAGTCGCAGCGAAATTTTCGTGGGAAATTATCCACGACCAAACGCTGACTATGTAATTAAATGGTCTTATCTACATCGATGCAAAGATATCGCGCCGCAGCACGTCAAACTGCAACGAATTTATCGCAATCGCTGCGTGCACGGTTTTTAGTTGCTGTCGCCACGCGAAACCTATCGTAATAAAAGATGACATGTACCGAAAAGCTAATTGAATTAGTAAAAAAATACCCAATCTTAACGACCTGTCACATGACGAATACAAAAATGTGAGGACAAAAGATAAGGTGTGGGAACAGATTGGAGCGGAATTAAAAGAAACTGGTAAGTATGTACCTAATTTATTGAATCATTAAAAAAATTAACAAATTTAATTTATTGAATCATTAAAACAATTAACAAATTTTTCTCGAATGTTAAATGATAAATTTGTTGCCCGTTTTGGATCATTTTGCATCTGTCTAAGGACAGATTGTTGACTAGGTTGGTCCGATGGGTCTAAAGAATCACAATTTTCACCTTCGATTTGTTTCATACGTAAAAAGTTGTGTAAGATACATGTTGTATTAACAATAAGAATTGCAGTTTCCACTTTAGTTGCAATTGGTCTGAAGAATATTCGCCATTTTTGAACGAGGATTCCGAATGCGTTTTCTACAACTCTTCGTGCTTTACACAACCGTGTGTTATAATTTTCTTTACGAACATCAGCTCTTGATTGTCGATAAGGAAAAGGGCGCATAAGATACGGCTTGAGAGCAAATGCTTCATCACCAATCAGAACGTGACTGCAAAGTTCACTTTGCCGTGGTAAAGGTTTGGCTTTCGGAATGTTCATTAAACCTGTTTCAAATCTTTGACCCATATGTGAAGCCTCAAAAATTCCTCCATCACTGTTTTTTCCATAACCGCCAATGTCCACACAAATAAATCTGTAATCCGGGCCAACAATAGCCATAAGAACTATTGAAAATTTATTTAAATAACAAAAGTGCAAGGAGCCGGTTTTATTAGGGCATTTGACGGTAACATGCTTCCCATCTATAGCACCGATGCAGTTGGGAAATCGCCATATATCTTCGAATCCTTTTGCAGACTCTTCCCAAATTTCCGTTGTAGGTTCAGGCAAATAAATATGTTCCATTCTTCTGCAAATCGCCTGGCAAACTTCTGTTACTATTCTACTAACTGTTTCAAATCCAACCCGAAAACTGTGGCCAATTGTAGAAAAACTATCTCCGGTAGCAAGAAACCTGAAAAAAAAAATTAAGCAATTTTTTCTTCCTAGTTATAAAACAAATGTATTATATCTCATTAGGACCTTTTTATTGTTTCAGGCGACGAAGTAAAAAAGAAATGGAAAAACCTTAGGGATACCTACATGCGACACATAAAAGCAAATAAATCCAAAACTGGTCAAGCTGCAAAAAGTGGTAAAAAATGGCAATGGTCAGATCAAATGCAAGCATTCCTCCCTT
This sequence comes from Dermolepida albohirtum, assembly GCA_031893035.1. Lineage (NCBI taxonomy): Eukaryota > Metazoa > Arthropoda > Insecta > Coleoptera > Scarabaeidae > Dermolepida > Dermolepida albohirtum. The sequence continues at coordinate 68,362 of JAVIWB010005410.1, forward strand.
TTATGTCGTTTGCAAAAACAAGCTCAAATGTTCATGAAATTTCGGAAAATCCAGAAAGTATCGGTGATAGTAGTGAAACCGATTATTATTCTCAAAGTATTCACAGTGGTGAGGACAAACAGTCCGAATTTTTGGATGACAACTCAGATGTAATAGCGGCAGAGGAACTAGATCCTGAAGATTCAACTGTCACCGATTTAGAAGTAAATTCAGCTCCAGCGCCAGCACCAAATTCGACCAAAACATCCACCCCCTCGTCAACAAATAAAAATAAAAATAAGAATAAAAGTGAACCCTCTTCTGTAAACAGTTTAATTACATATTTTCAAAATAAGAAGAAACCCGACTCTGACGAAACTGAAATGTTGTTTATAGCTCATGCAAAAACTATCAAAAAGTTCTCAAAAAAACGCCAGGCCATAGCAAAAATGCAGGTTGCAAAAATTATTATGGAACAAGAACTTTTAGATATTGAAGAACAGTCCTCACCATATCACAACCTGGCCTCACCTCGTCCTTTAAGTACTGACAGTTCTGCCTCATGTAGTTATAATCAAAGTGCATCACCAAGCTATGTACCACGTACTTCACAAAATCAAACTATTAATACACTACAGCCAGCAAACCCTTCAGATGAAAGCAGTAGCGTTACAAATTATTTTCAATTATTCACTCCTACTAATTACTGAATGCTAATGCTAATAAAGACTATTGTTTATATTTTCATTTATATTGTGTTTCCTAATAAAATGTTAACAAAAAATATGCCTTTTTTTAACTTACCTTAGTGCAATGGCAAGTCGTTCTTCCGCTGATATAGCTTCACGGTAATTTGTATCCCTTTTCGTAATATCTTCTTTTATAAGATTTAAAATTTCATCAAAATTGTCACTTGACATTCTAAAATAAATATGAAATCGTTTTTCATCTTGCCGAAGTTGAGGCATCAGTGTATGAAACTCTCCGAACTCCTTACGCTCCAAATTAATTCTATGCGCCCATTTTCTTTTTTTCGTTCTACAAAAAAAATTATATCTATATTATATCTATAACATTTATAATACTACAAATATAAACCTTGAATTTTCCTCAGCTTCTAATGCAAGAAATAGCACTGCTTCTTCTTCGTCCGACGAGGAAGACATTTTTGCACTGCTAGAATCAAAAACTGACGCGTTGGTGTGGGAATCCACGCGAATTCACCGCGTCGCAGGTGAAGCGAAATCAATCGCCGCGAAAATTTCGCTGCGACTGCGAATGTTTCGCGTTGGTTTGGGGAAGCCTTAATACTTCCAAAGAAGTTTTCAAGGGCATCTTGGTTAAAATGTCTGGTACACATAAATTTAATGTCTATATTTTGTTTCAATTTTTGCCATAAATATCGAAGTCCTTTGATAGTCACTATAAAATTTTTTATAGATTGTGGTTGGAATTTTTTTGTGTCTTTAAAAAAATACACAGACTCCAATTTTTTTATGGATTCCGTCCAAAAATCGATATGTACACTGGAATCAGACACAGCACTCCTTAATTCTTTCCCATAAACTGTTCTCAACTGAGATGAATTTAGAGAATCGAAAATTTTGTCAAACAGTAACAAAAAATCAGCTGTCTGCGCGGCACTGGGTGGTATGTCACTAATTCCTGTAACAAGTGCAAAGTTATAATGTTTTATAAAAACTTACTTTAAAGAATTAATTCTGAAATATACTATTTAATATTTATAGCAATTTAAATAACTATCAAAATATAAAATTTTACCTCTTGTTGCAAATCCCCTCATTACACTCGACAAAGTTCTACTAAATATTTGAGTTGCATAGCTAACTTTCATTTTTTTTATCTGGTCCTTGTAAATGTGCTATTCTGTCAATTTGTAGCAAATTTTGGTATCCAAATTACCAGTGTCACTTTCATAAAAAGCAATAATATCCTTCCATGAAGCAACTTTTTCCGTTCCATCCTCAGTAAACTTTACATCATACTCCAACAAATTGTTACGTATTCCTTATATTAGGTGTGGGGTATCATACAATGGTACAATTTCTCTATCTTGCACCAAAAACTCTATATATCGGTTCTCTTTTTTATTTTTTAAACAATATTCATTAGTTTCTTGCAGAAGTTGTTTATAGGCAGCTGAATTTGAGGATAATTGGTCGCATACAGTTGCAACGACATTAAATCCTACATCTAGTAATGAAGTAATAACTTCTTTCAATAGTTTCACTAAGTCTACTGATTTAATGCCTGAGCTGGTCATATAATAGCATATTGGTTGTTTCCATTTCTGGAATACTCCACGAGCCATAAATACTAACGCATGCTCGGCAAAAACATTTTTCCTATATCCTTTACCTAAATCTTGAAAACCCTCGATCTGATCAGTTAATTTATTGTATTGCAAACTTGCATCAATACTCATTTCATCAAATGATACAGTGCACACTTTATCCCTTTCATTTTTCAATTTCTCCGCACTGAGTTTTAAAGCATGTAACAGTGTGTCATTAATACCTACTGTAATTGGCATTTTCCTCAGTAAGGTAGTTAATGTTTTCTTCGAAGGAAGTGCAAATATTCTCTGCAGCAACCTATATGCTTTCGGACTTTGCTTAAATAATGATAAAGATAAGATTTTATCATCTAAAGAAAAACGACGTCCTCTATTTCTATGCTGTTGGTGCTTGCTTCAATTGGGACATGATAAAATTAAATGTCACTTTGTTTACTTTTGATCTAATAAAATCTTCAGATGAAGAAAATTCTTCTGCCATTTGTAAGCGCTCCTTCAAATTTAAGTTTTCGGAAAATAATGAGCGAGATACTTTCTTTAAATTTGTGACATCAAATATGCATACTGAGTGATTGCATTGATGATGAACTAACTAATGTGGTTGTTTCTGCAGTAGCTTCAGTAAAACCTAAAATAAAGATATTATTTTTCTAATTTTTTCAAATATTGAGCTGTAAAATATACTTGGTAAATGTAATGATGGAAGGCTTCCGGCTTTTAATCCTGTCAAGGTTTTGCATGGCTCTGGAATATGGCAATCTTCAGCAAAATGAGCATCACAAATTCTGTAACTTGCGTTTACTTTGGCTGGATGCAAACCCCATAATTTTGGATTGTTTATCATCCGCAGCCATTCATTGTACATCTATTATATAAGGAATACTTAAATCACATAAACATTTTTCAAAAATTTGAAGTGTACTTACCTCTTCATCTTTATATGATATACGATGAAACTTAATTTTATTGCTGTAATTACTGCAGCCAGGAACGCAGCACTTAAACTCCATTTTTGATATTTGAGCCCTCTATATGCAAAACGAGACATCTGCAAAAACCATTTTTTTAGAGAGAAGTTAAACACGTTTTGTGATTTCAGTTTTCATTATATTGGATAATGCTTTTTTAGGGGTGTTCAGAATAGTTTTTGGGAACAAACGCTACAGACAATTTTTGAAAAATAAAAAGGAAATTAGCACAAAAAAATAAAATTAGATTGCAAAAATGTCAGATGTCGCACTTTGCATCTAATATGGATATAAATGTCGCATTTTGCAGTTCATGAAAAGTACACTGTAAATTTTCAAAAGATGATTTTATTAATACAATACAAATCTGAAACATAATAGTACAAAGTGAATAATACAACACAAACTAAATTGTTTAATACAACCAACTGAATTGTGGACACCAGAAGGAAATAAACAATATTACAGTTTTAAATCTGCTGTATCTTCTTCGATATCAGTCTCGTAATCTAGATCTTCAGCTGAAGTTTGAACAACATTTAGATTTTTCTTTAAAAACTGCAGGTTTTCATTACTTTCCCAACTTTCTCCATAGTGCTCAGTTATTAAAT
>JAVIWB010005413.1:0-72508 GCA_031893035.1 Dermolepida albohirtum
CGTTTTAACGTTTCACCTACTGAAAGTTCATCAGTTAACCTCGGTCTAGTCGATGAATCGTTCTTGTCTCGCAACTCTTGAGATGATATATTTTGCAAAGAAGCACTATTCCCATTTTTCGAATAGAAATGAAACTATTGAGAACGTGTCTTAATCAATTCCTTGTTGATAATGGATCTACCGTATATCATTATCCCTCTTCTTACATACAGTGATAAGTATGATAACTCAGTTATTTAATTTACCAGAGAATACATCCACTACACTTTCCCTCGTTCGGTTATAAAGATTGGAGTATAATTTCTTTACAGTACATGCTTTACGATGAATACATATTAGAATTAAATAATTATCGAGAACGGACTGCGTGGTCAAGTTTCCAATCGTCAGAAGGAACTGTCGATGCCTTCAAAAACGCAATTTTGACTGTACCAACAAACGAGTGGAACAACTGCTCCCAAAGTTGGTTCGAGCGCATGCAAAAGTGCATTAATTTTCGTAGAGAATGCTTCGAAAAAAAAAGCTATTTATTGTTTTATTCCTGTTTTACATGCAAAACTTAAAAGACGCCCACGTATACTGTAACGTTAATTATCAGGTCGGTGCTTCTAGTCAGCGCTCATATAAACGAAAAACAAAGTTCAACTCCACACTATTTTTAAAATAAGAAAATAGTCTTACTATTTAGCTTAAATGTAAGCTTAGAATAGCAAATATTGATAACCTTATAAAGAATATATCAACCGTATCAATAACTATTTTCAATGTAATATATACATACTTCCTTAGCGGTAAGCAAATTAATTTCTTTACTTGATGTTGTTGCAACTGCTTGCTTTCTACGGAAGATGTTAAGTTGGTATGTGCGGCGAATGACAGCACGAGCGGGAAAAAAGGAATTGACAACATTTGTTTGTTATTAAAATACATGCGTAAACTAATAAACGCTTGACTGCAACGGGAACGAGGGGTTTGTTAAATTATACTTTGAGTCAGTTTTATTATTTTTTACAAAACATTACCGCTATTGGTATTAATAAACGCAACTGCTATCGTGTTTTTATTGTGCATAGTTTTTCCTTATACTGGACCAAGTGCTAAGACAATAAACACAGTTGTGTTCGTGTTTTTATTGTGAATGGTTTTTAATTATATTGGGCCAAGAGCTAATATATCTAACAATGTAAGTATTCAATATAGTTATGCTTATTTACAAGAAAAAAAAATTTACATGTATTGAACGACAAACAAAATTGCCTAGTGTTAAGACATTTAACAACGTAAGTACCCAGTATACTTTGCTTATTTACATGAAAAAAAATTTACATGTATTAACTCTTTCAGCCACGCTTTCTTATATATAACTTCAGAATAAAAACAATTACACTTTTAGGTTAATTAACGTTTGTTTATTATTAAAAACAAAAAAAGAAAAAACCGTTCGGGCTTTTACAAATGAGGGTGGTTAGTATACTAACCACCATGGCTGTTTGCATAACAAATCATTAAGAAAAGTTTAGTATAATATACAGCAAATTTATTTTCTATGAAAATCTGAAAAACACGTTTTACAATATTTTTTCGTATACAAAGAGGGAGTTTATAGGTTCCGCATTGCCATCTAACACGCACCGGACTTTTCTTAGTGCTGCATTTTGCGCATCTTCAAGAAGTGGCTCGCTCTGGCTGATGCATGCTGCCTTTCAGACGTAATTCTGTCGATACTGCTGGTTTGTGCCGCTTTATTGGTGCAGGAGAAGATGTATAGCTGTTGTGGGAGCGTTTAGAGCATAATTGGGAGTTCTTCATCTGAGCTGGTGCCAGGGTCCCTTAGTAAACACTTCTTCGAAAATTTTTGTTGCTAAGCTGATCCAGTTCTGGATTATGTTTTTTCTGGAGTTCCATATATACAATGTAGAAGTTTGTGACAGCACAGTCTAAAATGTGAAAAAATATTCGATGCCACCATTTACGTGATTTTCGGTCTATAGCATAAGTGCTTTTCAGCTGGTCGAATTTGTCCACGTGGTTCATAGAACTGTTGTATTGTATCACAGCTTCAGGACAAGCTATTTCATTTTGGGCTCTATTGTGTTCCCTGCGAGTAACAATACCAGTCTTTCTGAGATCTATGTAGCTTGTAAACATGAAAACTGATCTTTTGTCTTTCCACTTTAGAAAGGCGATATTTGTGTCACTGACCCTGTAATCGTGTTCTCCACTTTTTAGAGCTTTCTCTTCTTTTAGTTTAGGTAAATATTTACGATTTCAGTTTACGGTATCATAAGCAAATATGTTATCTTTGTACAAATCTTGTTGCAATGCTATTGAAATTATTATCAATAAAGTCTTTGTGATTTTTTGATTTCAAGCCCATGCAAAATTGTCGAATAACTTTACCACCGAGATCAGTTTGTATTTTGTCACTATCCTTGCCAGTATAAATCTAAACAATAACCGTAGATGTGATATTCTCTAACTCTATTACATCGTTTGGTACACCCCCGCCATCAGTGTACTTTTCCGGTTCTCCCATTCTGAAAGTTTTCTTCCATTTTGGTTCCCTCATAACAGTTTGAGTAGATAAAGCACTCGTAGTAGCACTACCAGTAGTGTCAGGCAAATTTGAAATGGTTATGTCATCGTTCGAGTCAAATTCATCTTCAAGATTTAGCTCGCGCTCAGAAGGTATATCGTCGAGCACCATCGGGTCCGTTTGCATCTCATAATTTTCTCCTTCATCCGATTCAAGACTGCATACACTTTAGCACTCAGAAGGTATACTTTCCAACAAAATATCTTCTATATCACGTTCATTAAGTACACGCGGCATCCTTATAATGCAACATAAATATGTATATTATATGAAACCTACTATAGTCACAGTGGTTAGTAATCTAACCACCGTGCTACGTACCTTATTTATCGTAGATTATATAATATATTATAATACTTTTGTTATAAAATAATTAAACAGACACTATACCATAGAGTAACACCGAATTCGTTAAATAATAAACACTCTGAGCATTTTTTATTATATTCGGGAAAGTCTCGTTGAAAAACAACACATTACCACATTTTCAAAAAAATCTGTTAATCTACCCAGCGCGCCCTAGAATAAAAGACTTTAAAACAAGTAATTGCTTAGCAAATTGGTACAAGACGGCATAAAATGTGGTTTTGAGAACTCTTAAATAGGTGGTTAGATAACTGACCACCAAGACTGAAAGAGTTAAACGACAAACAAAATTTTATTCTATACAAATGAGCAAACAGTTGCTTCTCGTGTTTAAAATTTCAAATAGTTTTTGAAAACTTAAACACTGAAGGTTGATATATAACCCCTTTAAATTATATTATCCAGGATTTTTCATCTTGTGAATTTGAATGTTTTTAATTTTATTAATAAATTGTCATTAAGTGCCTTTAAACAAGTTTAAACTCCTAGAAATGTTTTAACGTACTGCCAGTTACCAATGTTGGTAACACATCGGTCTAATGCAACCATAAAAATAAATGAAATCCTTAACTTGTAAGTGATCTACTTTTTTACCAGTCTATATATACATAATCGTTTTATTTTGCGAATGAATCGTTAGGGGATGAATCCGAAGATTCATAATATATCACACAAACTTTAATGAACGTCTTCCCCAGACAACGGTACAGATGTTTCCTTGCCGCACAGAGACATATACAGTCCAAGACATTATTCAATGTCTTCAACTATCTAAATATATTATCATTTATATTAACTTATCGAAGTTCACTGGGCTCTAATTAGTATATACTGGTGCACAAGAGACGCCTCCGTCATAATAATATATTATCGTGCAAGTGACAGTAGTATAGTTAGCTAAGTCCACATAATATTAAATTATTAGAAATTTAGTACACTCCCTAGAGTTTAAAATCATTCTGGATTACATATATTCGAATGATTTATACTTTATTAGAAATTTTCTGTCACATAGCTATTATTTATCAGATAATGTAGAACTTATATTATGTACTTATAGAATAGAATCTCTGATTTTAACACGTTCATGTTTTTATACTTGTTAAGATATTTTAATAATAATAAAAGAATTATTATATTTTATTTTACTTTAAACATATCCTTTTATTCTTGTAATTTTATGAACCTTCTCTTAATCTTACGAAAGATATTCGATTGCTCCCGCTCTTTAAAAATACGAGGATAGTTTAACAAGTAGTGAGAATGACACGCGGTGGCGCTCTAATTGGTAAAACAAATGCACTGTAATTTAGGTTCCCTATTTATGTGTTTACATTCCGATATTTAGATAAATCGGTTGATTAGTTTATTTTTGACAGCTGATTGAAGAAGAAGCAACACGTCGTTTTGTTAAAATGGAAAAAGCAGAGTATCGTGCGGTGATTAAATACTTCGTAATTAAGGGTATGAAAGCTACCGAAATAAAAGATGAGTTACGGGAAACATTAGGTGAATCTGCTCCACCCTCGCTACAGTAAGTAGATGGGTAAATGAATTTAAACGTGGTAGAACAAGCTGTGTTGATGAAGCGCGCTCTGGAGCACTCAAAATGGTGACTTCTAAGGAAATGATTATAAAAATCCATAATATCATTGCGCAAGATCGACGACTCAAAGTGAGAGAGATAGCAGACATGGTAAACATTTCAACAGAACGCGTACACCACATTCTAACGAAAGAATTGAGCCTTTCCAAGCTTTCGGCAAGATGGTTGCCGCGATTGCTGATCAAAAGTTCACTCGTTTGCGCATTTCCAATGAGTGTTTGGACCTTTATAAGCGGAATCCGTTTGATTTTTGTAGGCGATTTGTTACTTGCGATGAAACTTGGATACACTACAGTACACCCGAAGCTAAACAACAGTTGAAACAATGGTTAGAACGTGGTTCTGTACCTCCAAAGAAAGCGAAAACCATTTTATCGGCAAACAAGGTGATGGCATCAATTTTTTGGGATTCAAAGGCCATTTTGCTCATTGATTACCTTCAGAAAGGTGTCACAATAAACGGGCAATATTATGCAGAACTTCTACAAAAATTAAATGTTAAGATTCGTGCTAAACGGCCAGGAATGACAAAGAAAAAGATTCTGTTTCACCAAGACAACGCTCCCTCGCATACCAGCACAGTTGCGATATCCAAAATCCATGAGTTGCATTTCCAATTAGTACTGCATGCGCCTTATTCGCCGGATCTAGCCCCTTCCGACTTCCACTTTTTTCCAAAATTGAAAACGGCACTAGGTGGAAAGAAATTTTCATCTAACGACGAGCTTATCATCTTCGTAAATGAGTATTTTGCAAGCCTTGCGGAATGGCATTTTAGAGATGGCATAAAGGCATTGAAGCACCGTTTACTAGAATGTATTGAGAAATAAAAATTGTTTTATATTTAAAAAATTCGTTTTTCTTTTCCATTCTCACTACTTGTCAAACTATCCTCGTACATCTGTTCCAAACTAATAATTGATTTCTTTCTATAGATTCCAATATTCTTTTAGCATAAAATAAAGTAATATATTCATACGTTAATAATTGTATATAAATATATAATTAAGTTCTTACAATGGAGAATTAATGAATTATTACTTTTTTCCGCTAGTCCATTGTTAATTAAATTCATAGAAAGTAATTGAAAATTTTCTGTGCTGGACAAGGACTAGAATCTCTATCTGCCGCCTTCTGGACGGCTGGTTTACCTATTAGGCCGCCAGGCAGTATAACTTCTCCAGTGGTGAAATTTTTAATTCATTTCTGTGAATTTAATTAGTGATGAAATAGCAAAAAATACAACTTTCATTAATATATACACATATTGCTATAAATAAATATAAAATCGAACTAAGTATTATTATAGTTTTTTATTTATTAGTGTAAGGGACCCAAATTTTCCTCAAATATTATCATAAATAAATGCGCTTGTGATACTATTACAATTATATGTTTATTTGAATCTTAGAAACTCTATGAACATCTCTAAATATAATTATTTAAATATAAATTTATTAATAATTAAAATTTTTTTATAGTTACGTTATTAGCAATTATGCTCAAAATAACTCATATTTCAGGATCATGAGATCGTGCACCACTCTTATATCAGATTAAGTCCATAATTTTTAGTGATTTTTAATCCAAAATATATTTCCCTGCATTATTTATAATCTGTTCCCAACGATTTGGCAACTGGTTGATGCCCTCCTCAAAAAACTTTTTGTACTTTGAGCTGAAATACGTCTCGATATTCTTTTTAAGGCCTCTTTTATAGTGAAATTTTTTCAAGCAAGATGTGACTGCAAACCACGGAAAACGTGATAATCACACGGTGCAATATCAGAAGAGTACGTTGGATGTGACATAAGCTCCCAACCAAGCTCCTGCAGTTTGCTTAGCGTTGTTCTTGCAGTGTGTGGTTGCGCGGTATCGTGGTGGAATAAAACTTTACGTATATTCACTAAGGACGACCGGTTGTTTAAATGTGCTGCATTGAGATTAGTCAATTGTTGGCAGTAATATTCTGCTGTAATGGTCTTGTTCGGCTCCAACAGTTCAAAATAGACGATACCTGACATATCCCACCAAATATACAGCAGAATCTTTCTTGGGTGAAAGCCAGCCCTTGGTGTGTGTTCTGGTGTTTGTCCAGCATCTAACCATTGTCGCTTTCGAATTGGGCTATTGTAAAGAACCAATTTCTCATCGCAAGTAACAATGAGATTCTAATGTTGTAGCAACTGAGAACACACATTGACCCTCTACTGCAAGATTGCTACGGACGATTTGTGAGGCACCCATTTCCCCCAGCTTTGAAACCTTGCCTATGTTCTTCAGATGTCTGTAAATAGTTCCATGAATTGAATTTAACCTTGCAGCCAGCACATCCACTCTTAAACTTGGTTCTGGTTCCACTAGTTCCTGTAAGGACTCCTCATCAAATTGAACTGGACGTCCAGATCAGGGTGCATCCTCAGCTTCCAAATTTCCATCTCGGAACTTGGAAAACCACTTTTGTGCAATCCTTACACTTGTGTTCTCTCCGTGTACCGCGTTTATTTCTGTAGCAGCAACTGTAGCTTTTCTTTCATTTTGAACAAAAAATACAAAATATGTCTCTTGTACTCGTTTGATAATTCCATTTTTTTTTGTCACAAAAACTACGTCTTTACCGTACTTGAGACAATTCAACTGAAACGAAAACGAAAAATTAAGAGAACATGTAATAAACCAAAAGTTATCAGAATAACAGGGGTAGCGAAAAAAGCGCACGAACTTGTGGACTTACCTGATATATTATGACATTCTGAAATTTCTTTCTATCCACAATACATTTATAACATTCCTTTCATCATCATAAAATTGTCATACTTTAATTGACAACTATTCTATTTTAGGTTTTGTATATTTTAGGAACAATTTAAAAAGAACTAGATGTATAATTAATTACAAAAAACTGTGCTCGATGGCATAAGGTTTTATTTTACATATACAGGCTGTCTGGTAAACACAAGTTAGAATATTTCAGACTGCCTCAATTTGAATTTTGTGTGTTCCGACATGTCCTCCTCCAATAAGATAATGGCACTTATGTTACAGTTCTGGTTATATCGGTTGTTGGTGTTGGTGTCATCTTCTTTAGTATAAATAGAACACCTCACATATCATTGCAATGTTGTATTCTACATTTAGGTGGTCATTTATAAAATTGCCCTCGTCCTAAAATTGTTTTCGAAATATTTAATTCTTTTCAAAAATATTTATTGACCAGCTTAGAACTATGTTTATTTTACAGTAAGAAGGACAGAGCAACAATATTAACAGATCAGATTGCTGATCTCCAAGCTTTCCACTTGTTTTTCCAAAGTGACTTAATTCTATACAGGGTGGTGCAAATCGAATGCCAAGTTTAGTTAACTTCAAACTATCATAATTTGGTTTTTCTAAATAGAACATCCTGTATATTTTTCCATATTCTGATACACCAATCTATTTTCTTTCGGAATTACATTTTCCTCTACCTATCCTCTCTAAAAGTCTTATTAACTGTAATCGGAAATATTTTCCAAAAAAAAGCCGTAATAACATTTTTTAAAATAGAATATTTAATCGAATTTTGATTACAATATTGCATTGATGACTATTTGGCATTAAAATTATGTTAAACAATGTATTATATTTGTTATTATATTTTAACAAGTATATATATAATACGATGTTAAATCATCAATTTCGTTTTGACTTTTAACATTTCTATACTGTTCATACCACAATAAAAACAGAAGTTTACGAAGTAAGTTTCCAAAAATCTTTACAACATGTACACTTGCAGACACGTTGTCTCTGACACCGAAAATAAAAATTTCTTTTATTATGTTCTCTTATAACTTTTATGGTTTGTGTGGAAACTTGAGATAATATTTGCCACACTAAATTAAATCTCTACATCGGTCACAAATATAGGGAAAAAACATCGTAAAAGATATCTATGTAAATAATTAAAGTTAGTCGTAGCACATGTTGCTAAACTCTTTTTTAATTTTGAAATTTTATCACTCTATCACGAACTCTGAAAAAAAAACAGACAATTTTTAATATATATGTTGTATTAACGGCGCATTTTTTCTTCTTTATATTTACCAATTTAAACAGCAAGGATATTTTACGTGTGTTAGTGGTAGATTAAATTAGATTTCTTGAGGTGACTATAGAATCTATATCACTGCGACCTTACCAAGTCTATTGTGGTCCTCATGTCTCGAAGACGCATACTAGCCTTGTTTCATCAATTGAACCTAACACCTTGAAGAGCGTTTCTTTTATATAGGTTTCGGCTTCGGAATATACACCCCTCGTTTGTAGAAATCACGTTCTCGTTAAGCTCTTACATTTACATAGTACATAAGTCAGTTTCCTCTTCAACTTATTAGGTGCGCAATTAAGTTCTCGCTGTTTTTCAAGAGATGGCTCCAGTAGTAAGTGCTGGTCGATTGTGACATAACCAAAACGTCATGAGCCAAGCTTAGACATATGGTAAACAAACCGCTTTGACACATTAGTGATTTTGTTTCTGCGTCATATACTTTTGGTTGTGTGAAAATGTCTGAATTTGTGCCAAATAATCGTCATTTGCGGGAAGTGTTGCTTTTCTTCCTTCATTCGAAGAAAACGGCGGCTGAAGCGCATCGAGAACTCCAAAAAGTTTACGAAGATGCTGCTCTAAGTGAAACAACGTGCTGTGATTGGTTCCGTCGCTTCAAAGACGGTGATTTCGGTGTTGACGACCGTTCGCGTGAGGGAAAATCAAAAACCTTCGAAGACGCTGAATTGGAGGCATTGCTCGATGAGAATCCGTGGCAAACACAAAAAGAGCTTGCTTCAGCATTAGGAGTTACCCGCCAATCCATTTCCCAGCGATTGCATGCGTTGGAAATGATTCGAAAACAAGGAACTTGGCTTCCTTATGATTTGAAGCCAAGAGACGTTGAGCGTCGTTTTTTCGCCTATGAACAACTGCTCCGGCGGCAAAAATGAAAGGGTTTTCTTCATCGCATCGTTACGAGTGATGAAAAATAGATTCATTACAGCAACCCAAAGAGAACAAAATCATGGGAACTGCCCGGTCATGCTTCTATGTCGTCGGTTCGACCGAATATTCACGCTGCGAAGGTTTTGCTGTGTATTTGGTGGGACCAGGGCGGTGTTATTTATTATGAGCTGTTGAAACCGAACGAAACCATCACTGTGGAGCGCTATCGAACTCAATGCGATTGAGCTGAGCACTGCGCGAAAAGCGGCCACAATACGAGCAGAGGCACGAAAAAGTAATTCTACAACATGACAACGCTCGGCCGCATGTTGCCAAACCCGTTAAAACCTACTTAGAAACATTCAAATGGGAGGTCCTACCCCACCCGCCATATTCCCCAGATATTGCGCCGTCCGATTATTACTTGTTCCCTTCGATGGCACATGGTCTCGCTAATCAGCAGTTCCGCTCATATGAAGACATCTCAAAATGGCTTGATTCGTGGATAGCCTCAAAAGACGAACACTTCTACCGTGACGGTATTCGAGCTCTGCCAGAAAGATGGTAAAAAGTTGTCGCTTGCGATGGGCAATATTTTGAATGATTCATTTGTAAACATTTTTTCACAATAAAGTTACATTTTCATAAAAAAAAACAGCGAGAACTTAGTTGCCCTCCTAATAATATAATCAATGAGATTCTCTCTGTCAAGCTCATATTTTTCTATGACCGTTTTCATATTTCTCTTTACATTAATGAGACGTGTCGAACCAATTCGTTGTTTTTTTCATTAGACATATAGACTTCTTGCCTTGGGCCCCAAGTTACTGGCACCTTTTTGTGACTATGTATACTCAATCCCAGACAAGCTTTCTGTCAAACTTATACTTTTCCAAGACTGTTGATACTTCTCTTTATATTGGCGAGAAGTGTCGAAGCAATTCTTTGGTTTTTTCCATTAGATAAATTTTTTCCCCTGGGACCTTTTTGCGACTACTGAGCTCATGTGTATACTCAGTCCTATACAAGCATAGAATCATTCTGATGCCCTTCAGTTCTTCTTCAAATGACAGAGTTTGCTCCAAATATATTTCTTTGCGTTGCTGGAAGCAAATACTTTAGTGATGAATGTATACTAAAAATTATCTGCTTGGTATGTTTTTGTAAACTTTTTTCTTACTATTGGTGGACTGAATTTAAATTTCAACTTTGTATAATCTTTCATTGAGATAGAGTTTATCAATAACTAACTTTTTAATCAAAAATAATTTGTACTAACGCTTTAGAAAAGATTTCATTGTGATTAACTGAAGAGTTAACAGTGGAATGGCACAGATTCTTTATTTATTGATAAGTTTTTTCATTTAACTATCGTTAAGCACGTAGCTTACGTGTGTTATAAAGAACTGATTTCGATTTTTGACAAACGAAATTTAGAAAAAAATAAATTCTCTACAAATTTGTATATCTACTAGTTTTAAAAACAGATTGTTAACGTAAACATATCCATCAAAAGAAAGTAAATTTGTAAAAAAACAATGTTTCCGCCCGGTTTCGAACCGGGGACCTTCCGCGTGTTAGGCGGATGTGATAACCACTACACCACGGAAACTGTATTAAATTTGGGAGCCATCATGGCTAATTTTTTACATAAAATATCAATTAATATTTATAATAATTGTAATATTTATATTCTAAAAATAATATTATGCTACTACTATTAAAGTCAAATCGAATATAATAGAATAAGTAATAAAAAAAGCAATCATCATCTTAAAATTAATTTTACTTGTTTGCAGGGTAATTTCTTTCGTTATTATATACTAAAGGGTCACAAATTCTTCCATGATTTGTGTTATTTATAATTGATCTATTTTTATTTTGTTTATGGTCCTGGAGAATTGTCATCTGGAGCTTTCGTAAAAGAAGGTCGAAAAGTAAAGTGGTGGTGTTGGTTTTGTTATCGCCCTTTTCAAATCTTCTTATTGCTTCGTTACTGAAAATATTTTCTGTATAAATAAAGATTGTACATTCACAGTTGTAATATATGAAAAAACCATCGTTATATACTACCATAATGTTTTATCAAATAAAAAGTTTATTAAATAGAAAAATTGCTTTTCTTCAAAAATGTAAAAGTCCTAAATGTATTTTCTTGTGAGCTGTTAGAAACCAGCTTTGAAATGAGTTACGTTAAACGCTAGTAGAAAAAAATTTAGAAGAGATTTGGCGTATTTTGATACGGTAATTAATATTATTTGTTACAGTTACTTGTTTTTCCCCGAATTTATAAGCAACTTTTGTAGATAACACTTAATATGAGCATTTTAAATAAAGTAAAACAAAGTCAAATTCTCTAAATAAATTATCTACTTAAAACCTGTAATATAAGCCTTAGTAGTTTTGCTTTCTTTCTTCTTTTTTAATTATTGCAAATATTCAAGCATGCATTACTGTACAAAATAAGTCCAAAGAGGCTTCATATCAGTTTATCAATCATTGACCAGTATCATCAAAAAATTGAAACAAATTAGAGATAACTTTAAAAGTGTGCAAAAAAGACTTATTAAACTTGTTTTAGCTTTAGTCTCTTTTTTGTGTGTTTTATAGTGTTGTACTCAAAAACGAAAACCGCTTCTTTCTTTCACGTAGGGTTTTCTTACAAAAAAACAGATGTATTTCAAGAATAGTAAATCAAATACAAAAAATTGTAGAATGTATATTTTATTTTATGTATTATTAAAATAAATAACCAAATATTTTTCATAAAAACAATACAAAATTAGTAAAACTGAATGATGATCATGTTTAACAGTCCTTATAATATCATTTTTGCTTGCCATCAAAACTTCGTTTTGGGCTTTCTCTGCTGTAAGATCGCTGGGAATCGAACAAAGGTTTGGCAGCTACTCAATCTTGCCACCCGATAAAATTAATATTTCCCACGGCCAATCTAAACCTAATTTTAATTATTAAGATTATGTAATGCTACAGAAGTAAGAGAGGAGTTACATATAGATTCTATAATGGCATATATTGAGGAAAAGCAACTGAGCTGTTGAGGATATTTACAACGTATAGAAGATAAGATACAAGCAAGGAGGATTTTTGAAGCTAGAATAAAAACAAAACGGGGACCAGAAAGACCAAAAGAAGCACGGGAAAAATTAATAGCAAAGGCCATACACAGAAGAGGACAATCAATGTCTGTTGAAAGAGAGATAGCCAAGGATAGGAAGTTGTGGAAAGACTTTGTACATAAGACATAATGTATATTGTAATGTTAGCCCCTACACCGAAAGGTAGATGGGGGACTGATTATATATATATATATATATATATATATATATATATATACATATATGCTTACTTGCTTAAAATGCCTAGTTGTCGATAATTTAAAGTGAAGTTTGTTATTAAAGCGTGAGCGATGGAATTTTTTTATTATTTTTTCCATAATCAGCGTACAAAAAAGCTATAAAAATCACTGATTATATTTTAAATAATTTTTCCATCGCAGGCCTGTGTAATTTTTGTAGATAGATGGACAGATTCTTTAGTCAATTAGGTTAGGAACTGGTCGATGACAAATTTATATGTTACCTCGATAATCCCCGAGAGGTAAAGTGTGTGTCCTGGTGTTTTCCTTTCCCCTACATCCTAGTACGGTAATTTAACTAAGTAATTTGGTCAGACTTAGATCCCCAAGAGTAGAAAAAGATATAAAAAATAAGAGAAAGTCAGTAATGAGTTATATTACAAATAATATCGAATAAAATTTTGATTTTCTTTTTTAATGTCGTCGTTTTATTAGAATTATAAATTTTATTCTTTTATGTTTGGGTGAATTACTTGCTGGTGTAATTGCACTTATAAATATTAAAATGTTGCAGTAACGGATTTGATTTAGATCTAATGCAGTTTGTTGATATGTTAGGGCTAAAAGTAATTAACATATGTATATAAACCTAATTCATTCAAAATCGAAGTATGTATCATGAAAATATTTCGAGTTGATTAGAATCTAAATATTGGGTTGGCAACTAAGTACTTTCGGTTTTGTAGTATAAAATAAAACACTTTTTTTAAAACAAAGAATAGTTTTTAATCAATTATATATTTTCCATTTTGCTCAATGACCTTTTGCCATCTTTCTTTCAGCTGCATGATTTCGCGCTCATAAAATTTCTGGTCCTTATCAGCAAAAAACTGAATCAGGTGCGAGTGAAGAATTCCGCACTTCGAAATAAATGGTAATCAGATGGTGCTAGATCAAGGCTGTATGGGGGATGTGGCTTCACATCCCAGCCAAGCTCCAATAGTTTCCCACTAGTTGCCAAAGATGTGTGAGGCCTTGCATTATCTTGGTGGAAAACTACACCTTTCCGATTTGACAATTCTGGCCGTTTTTCTTTGATTGCTTCATCCAGTTTTATTAATTGTTGACAGTAAACATCAGAATTGATCGTTTGGTTCCTTGGAAGCAGCTCAAAAAACACAACACCTTTGTAATCCCACCAAACTGACAGCATGATTTTTTGGATGCAATTCAGCTTTCGATGTGGTTTGAGCTGGTTTATCGTGTTTGCTCCATGATCATTTTCGAACTATGTTACTGTACAGGACTCATTTTTCATCACCAGTGATGATTCTTTTTAAGAAAGGGTCGGTTTCATTTCGTCTAAGGTGCATATCGCAAAAGTTGATTCTTTGTGTTAAATGAATTTCTTTCAATTCGTGAGGTACCCAAATATCAAGCTTCTTAACTAGCCCAAAACATTTTAAATGTTTTTCCATTGTTGTGTGCGATACATGTAGCCTCTCCGCAACCTCTCGAACAGTTATATGATGATCCTCTTCAATTATGACTTTGATTTGGTCATCATCAACTTCAGTAGGCCGACCAGAACGTTGCTCATCTTTGAGGGAAAAATCTCCAGAACGGAATTTTTTATACCAATTCTGACACGTGCGCTCTTTTAAGCAATTAGCACCATATCACATATCTTTTTGTGAGCCGCAGCAGCTTTCTTTCGTTTACGGAAATAAAATAGTAAAATATGTCGAAAATGTTCATTTCTGCACTCCATTTAAAATTAACCCACAACTAATAGCTTTAATAAAAATCACGCACTACTTGCTTCTGAAGTTACGTCAATGTGACTAGTATCACGCGATAAATGATAAAGTACGTATATATATATATATATACTTTCTATATTATCCAATTTCAATGTATATACTTTGGCATTAATAAGCTAAAGCTAAAGTAACCTTTTTTCAATTAAATAAAAAAGTGACTCATTTAACCCATAAATATTTCATGTTCACAAAAAACTAAACAAGTGTTTCCGCCCGGTTTCGAACCGGGGACCTTCCGCGTGTTAGGCGGATGTGATAACCACTATACCACGGAAACGTTGTTAACAGATTTTCAAATTTTATATCCACTGTCACAAGAAAATTGTCAGTTATCGCATTACAATTGCTTTTTTATAAAATAAAATTTTACTAAATTATTTTCAAAACTACTATTTTTAACCAACCACCGTTGAGAACCAAAATGTCATTTTGCTTCTCAACGGTGTAGATCGCGCACGGAGTTTGCTTTCGTACAGGTATTTTTCGCCGTGGTTTACCAGGTGCGCCACTTTGCAATTATCTGCTAATTATGACAACTTGGTTGTCGAAATCCGTATACAGAATTACAAAAGTTAATGTGGAAAGGGGTTATATATCAACCTTAGTGATTAAAAAAAAATATATGCATAATACATATACCATATATTCCAAATATAAGTAAGTAAAACATTTTAATTTTAATATTGTTAAGTCTTTAACACAAAGCTTCATTGGGAAACAAGAAGTGACGTACACAATACGATGATTTCTTCAGCAATTCCTAGAAATAGGTTTCTTGAAATTTTCAAATACACGCTTTAGTGATGATAATGAAAGTAGAAATGGAGACAAATGCTGTAAAATCAGACATCTGATGAATCATAAATGAGTGCGTTTAAAATTCGAAGACTATGCACAGCCTCTTTCCCAAACACAGTCCTTTTATAAAGTAAGTGAGCCGCATATTGATTAGAGGAAGATCAGATAGATTCGGCTTCAAATTCCGGTATTTGAATGCACCAAGTGATTATTAAGCCAGATTTAAATTATGCGAAGACAAAGAGGTAAAATACAGCTCACTGCCATTAATACTATAGAAATGTCACTATACAAGTTCTACTTAATTTTGTACTTCAAAATAGTGACATACACTACCGAGGGATATGAGGGATCACTATAGGTAAAATATAAAAAAATAGTATACTTTTAGTAAAACAATATATGTATATACGAATAAAAATGTAATTACTATAAAAATAAACTCTATATCCTTATAAAACGAAATAATATCATTAGTTCTATGAAGAAAAATTAGCATTTTTTATCTTAAGCAACCTTCGTCAAAATATCCACACAAGTTATTAAGTATAATAACTTTTTTACAAATTTTGGGTAGTGTCGACACAAGTTTTTGAAGAGTTTTAAACAGAATATTGTTCCAAGCATTTATGAGGTCTTCCCAAGCTGTTGCTGCAATTTTTGACCGTATTCTCTCACTTTTCTGTCTAGTTCATCCCACAGCAACTTGATAGGATTCATATTGGGCGATTGTGTGGGTCAAACCATATTTTCAAGAAATTATTATTCATTGTTTTGCTTCAGATGGTCCTTACAAAGTTTTGCACTATGTTTGGGCTCATTATCTTGTTGGAAATAAAAAGCTTCTCCTATTAGTTTAAGTCCGGACGGAATTGAGTCTTTCTGTAAAATGTTCAAATATTCTTCTTTCCTTAAAATTCTATCAATTCTATGCTAATCTCCTTCACCATTAAAAGAAAATGATCCCCAAATAAGAACTAAGCCTCTACCGTGTTTAACTGTTGGCACAACACATATTGGTATCGTCTTTTCGTCAACTCGTCTGCGATGAAAAACGCGCCGATTACTTCCAGACACTTGGAAGTTGGATTCGTCCATTCACAGAACCCGCTTCCACATTTCCACATCAAAATGTTGAGGCTCCTTGGCCCATTGTAATCGTTATTTTGTGATCATAGCAATGGTTTACGAATAGCAACTCGACCTTTTAGTTCCGCCTTTGATAAACGTCTTTTTACGATAGTCAGCGATACTGGATTTTCACGAATTTTATTTAATCCTGCGCGACGCTGTGGAGCTGTTAACCGTCTATTCCGTTTAGATAACAGTTGCAGCCGTACATCTTCTTGTCTAGCAGTTATCCTTGGTCTTTCGACACCTTTTTTAGGTTGAATTGCACACATTGTTATGTATGTTTTCACTGTATCTTGTACTGCATGATATGTTAAAATAAATTTTTACGTTATTGTCCGCAGTCACAATTTTTCTTTAAGTAATGTTATTATAGCACTACGAATTTGTGCACTCAATTCCTTTCTTTTTGGCATTTTGTGTGTTTGTTCACCAATACTCGTATTACAACTTATTCGGACAGATTCTACAAGAATAATAAACTTTTCTTAGATTGCGACATTCTATGTGGTACCACAAATTCCTATAAATTGTTTCTTAGAACCATTATAATCTTATAATATAAAAAAGCTCTTTATATTTTCAGGAAAAATAATATAGGTTATAAAAGCTTATTAAATTATATTTTATACTAACAAATATGATTATATAATTTACATAATGATCTGGATATTATTGGTAAACTTCAAAAATACACTCACATCTGTTATTTCAATTGTTCTTACCGAAACCCAGGCATAAAGACAGAGCGATTCTATCGATAGTATATGGTGACTTATTTATGGTGTATACTTGAATAATTATTTCAATTCATTTTGAACAACAACAAATGCGACAAAATAATATATCTAAATGTTACAGGAACTACGATATTAAATCAGATACAATCGAAAAAGCAGTACTCAAAAGTTAAAAAAAGAACCTTGTGTTTCAATTCATGCTTTAAAAAGTGAGGAAAGCAGAATATTGTGGTGATATTGGCCAGGTTACTTTGGCATTTAATCACTCTGACGTCCTTACTACAACATATGTACATCAAATGTTTATGATCGAAACTAATGAATCAAATATACACATAAATTGACCATCACTAATTGCTTAATACAACATTGGGATGGATGGCGTAGATTTTCAAAAACAAGTACATACATAGAGTGTACAGTATCACTACAAAAAGCAAGTTATGATATTGACCAATAATGCTTGAATGGTTCCACACTTAATACTTGGTTGTTATGCAGACATATGGAAGCAGACATTCCTCAATTATAGTTTATTTGGCGCATAACGATTCCGATTTCAGCTGTATCTCCAGTTGCCCAACATATAATTACTCCACATCGAAAGAGTAATATTTTATTCAACATTCGTTTTGACCGTAAAGATCATTGACCTGCGAAAAATCCTGCTCAAAGGAGATGTGCTAAATGCAATAAAGCCGTTACACATATATGTACATATCAAATGTAATGTTTAGTTACATATTCGATGCTCTCAGTCATACCCCTTATAATAATTAAATTGCTGTTAAAACCTTTTTAAACATTGCTACAATTTTTTGTAAACGAGTTCAGGTAGGCAGTGTACTAAAAGGAATATACAATTCTTGCTTCCAAACAACTGTAACAATCTTTAGGGAGTTAAGGTCAAAATTCTCGTAATTTTATTTGTGGTAAAGGCTTTTCTTTTTTTTTAATTTTAAAATATTGTTACATGTACACGCCACTACATATCAAATTCTTTTATATTTAAATACAATGAGAAAATATTCCGGCCTGGATTGTTTTGTGCAGGGAAAATTCGAATGACGTAAGAAAAAAGTTTATTTTAATTTTGTTCGCATATTAAATTGCTTTAAAAAAAGAAGGAAAGAGAGAATGGCAAAACAAAGTACTTCATTTTGCGAGTGGTTTCACTCTGGGGAATAGCTGACGTATGAATTTCAGGACCATGTCTGAAATATTACTACCGAAAAAACGGTGTCACGGTTATGTCGGTGACTGTTTTTTGCATCCATGTGACACAAATTGTTTCCCAAGACCCAATTTTTTCACGTACTTGAAGTAAATTTATTTAAAGAGAAACTTGCATCATATAATATAGAAAGTAAACTACACAAGGGTATTTTCTCGTTTCATTATTTCGGGATTAAGAGTGGAGAATATATAATTAAATTTGGTTTTATAAAAAAAAGAGTCTTCATTTTATTATTACTGATTGTTATTAAAGATAGAACGATTTGGTGTATCTTATCAATTGTTATTACGTGGATGATACTGAAATACGTTTAATCAGTTAAGGTACATACATAACCCCTTTCGACATTAATTTTCGTATTCTGTATACGTATTTCGGCAACTAAGTTGTCATCATCAGCAGATAATTCGAACAAAGAGCAAATATCATGTTCTGTTTTAAATTTGATAAATCGTTTACTGAAACGTTTAATTTGATGAAACAAGTGTATGGTGATGTGTATTTATTAAGCACGAGTGTATGTGAGTGTTTAAGATTTAAAGACGGTCGTAGAGGCGTAAATGCCGACGAACATCCTGGTGCAAAAAAAATCTGTGGTTACGGATAGTAACATCGAACTCGTGCGTGAATTAATCAGAATTGAGCCGAAATCCTTATTGGGAATGGAATTAAATATTTCCAAAGATTCAATTCATCGGATTTTGACACAGCATTTGAGACAGAAAGATTTGTGCAAGGTTTGTACTACATAGGCTAACTGAATTCAACATTATGCAGACTTGATTAAACACTCAAAACAGGACGAAAACTTCAGGTATTCTATTGTAACTGGCGATGAGACGTAGTGTTCAATATGATCCAGAGACAAGCGTCAAAGTTCTGAATGGAAGCATCCAAGGGAAGAAATACCGAGAAAAAACCACTTGGAGAAGTCAAAAGTGAAGACAATATTGATTTGTTTTTATGATTCGAAAGGCATAGTGGACATAAAGTTTTTACCAGGTAATCAAACAGTCAATGCGTTTCTTTACGTGTATTTGTCGTGTGCACCCTCAATATCGTGAAAATGGTAGCTGACGTTTATTACATAATAATGCATCATCTCATCGTTCGACGTGTATCACTGATTTTCTAACTACAAATGGCATTTTAACCATCAATCATTCACCGTATTTACCGGATTTGCCCCCCTGTGATTTCCATCTACTCTCCAAACTATGTTTGCCGATGAAAGGGCAGCGTTGTGCCGACGTCGAAGCCATTAAAAAGGCATCGACAGCAATCTTGAAGGACATCTCAAAAGATTAACTTAAAAATTCATTGAACATGTTAATTGACCGTGCGAAACGTTATATTGAAGGCGAAGGCGACTACTTTGTATCAAATAAATGAATTTTACCAAAACAGGAAGCTTTTATTTTTATTTTAAAAAAGTCTCTGCGACAAACTGTATATATGTATATTGTTGGAACGCTGAAAAATTGCGGGCATATACCGGCATTTGTATAATTTATCGGTAGTTACAGGTGTGAGGTATGCTGAGTATGTGTATTATGCACACATGTGTCACGTTAAATACAGACAAAATAGTGTTTTAACTTATGAAGTTTCTCTTTTCTATGGTTCCGATATTGTTATATTCCTTATATATTATAAGTGTTTTTTGTTGTTATTCTAACAACTAATTTATCATATTTATTTCATCATCCTTGTAAGTTTACACTTAGATTATATTAGTTATTTATAGGTTTAAAAGTTAGGTGTATAAATACACTAACGCATCCAACAGCAATCTGAATACAGTATTTAATTTGACATCCTCACTTTCTGTCGACATCTTATAGCAGGTATGGGCAACCTTTGACATGTAATTTTAAGCGATAGATATCAGACATGAAACAATACGACAATGTCTCGCGGGCCGGTTCAAATCTTACAGCGGGCCGGTTGTTACCCACATATAGTATGTCTTATAGCATACAACAGTGATCACATGATCGGAAAACATTCTTGATTTATTCTTGATATATATATATATATATATATACATATATATATATATATATATATGTATATATATATGTACTATGTGTATGTGTGTATGTGTGTATGTATGTATGTATGTAGTTGTAAATTCACATTGATATATGCATGCATATGCAGGGAGATGCAGGCGATGTATCTCCTAAGGATTATATTATTGTATGGGCCATTGATGTAATTGCTTTCTATTTCAAAGATTTCAGTATTATGGAAGGCCAATTCAATTTTTTTTTTTGCAAAGTATGTTTTGATAAAGCTATTGTGTTTATTTGGTCAGTATTCAAGTTGCATTTGTGTTCATAAATTCTTTTTCGCAGATATTGTTTTGTTTGCCCTAAGTAATATTAGCACTTTATATATATTTACTGTGTATTTGTTTTTCTTTAAGTGCCTGATACTTAATTTTGATAAAAAAGAATTTCTTTGTATTTTTCGGTTTGTGGGCTATTTTAATCTTCAATTTTCCAAAAAGTTAGTTTAAGTTTATTAATAGATCTGTACGATATATTCAATAATTTTGATTTGTCGTTGTTTATGGTAGTATGATATATGTATATATATATATATATATATATATATATATATATATATATATATATGTGTGTGTGTGTTTGTGTGTGTGCATGTATTTGTAAATTCACGTTGATATGTGTATGCACATACAGGGAGATGCAGGCGATGTATCTCCTAAGGATTATATATGGGACTAAAAATACGGAAAGTATTCTGTTTTTAAGAGTGAATAATGCTTGTTTGATTTTTTTTAATAAAATCCGGAGGATAATTATTTTTTGAAAGTACTGTTTTGATTCTATTTATGTTTTGTTGCAATATTGTTTTTTTTTTTCTGTAAATTCATAACCCTTGTGTACATGGATTGTATTTTATGGTATTTAATAGAAACATTTGATAAGAACAATATTATTAATGTCGTTACATCAAAGAAAAATATTTAAAATTTAATGAATTTGCAAATGTCAGCAAAAAACAAATAATAGAAAAAATAATCGGTTTCTCTTATCTACCATTACTCTTGGAATAGCATGTTGTACAATTTGTCAATGCATATTTATATTAATGAGTAAATAATGTCTCTCACAAACTGCGTTATTAATTATTTAAGAAATTGTTGTCAATGGGGTATCCACTGCAATTCAGCGACTGCGTTTATATCGTCTCTTAATTAAAGATCTTTTTAACTTTTAGTCTTACAATATATGAAAAGGAATACTGGAGTTTCATTTGCGATTTGTAATCAGATGCAAATTTTAGTCATTTTGTAGTAACTATTAGAGCGTTCCTTATTAATGCTCCCTGTCAATATTTACTAACTGTATTGACTTTGCATGGTAATTCGACCTCAAGGTACCACATAAAACATCCCGATCGCAGTTTACGTTAGTAAAGGCCAACTCGGTAAAGATCGGATAATCCCGACAAATAGCTTAACTAAAGCAACCAGTGTCTCTTCAGAGAGGTTGTATCATGCAACACATCTACCAGATACACTAATTACTATATACGAATATACCTATAAAATTACATACGAGGGAAGCTTAATAATTTTTGCGTTTCTTTATGTTTAAAGCGTAATGTTGGAAAAATATCTTTCCTTTTTCTTGTGGCCTTCGTCTCAATTTTTCATTCTGTTAATCGCATGAATCTCTTAATTACACACTCCCTTGCAATCTTTAATATGTATCTATTAATCATTGAGTTTAATCAGAATGTAGACCAAACATTTTAATGTTGTACGAGAACGAGTCCATGTGGCGGACGATTCGCTAATTCGTCCAAGAATGAGATTAAAAACTCATTAGTTACTGTTGCTGAATACACAGTGTGACGCAGAGAAAACCTAACTTTTTTAAAATAGTAATTCTTAGTGCCATCTATTAAAAAAAAATATGCGTCGGTAAGGTAGATCTTTGACCAATGTTAGTCAAAATATCATGACACGCTGAGTGGTATAAATGATTTAAAGGGTGCGAAAGAATCTGTGGTTACGGACAGTAACATCGAATTTGTGCGTGAATTTATTAGAAATGAGTCGAATTTCTCATTGCGATACGTGGGAATGGAATTAAATATTTCCAAAGATTCAATTCGTCGCATTTTGAAACAGCATTTGGGACTGACAAATATTTGGGCAAGGATTGTACCACACAAGCTAACTAAATTCAACATTGCACAAACTTGATTAAAGACTCAAAAAAAGGATGAAAACTTCCGGTATTCTATTTGTCACTAGCAATGAGACGTGGTGTTTTCAATAGGATCCAGAGATCAAGCGTCAAAGCTCTGAGTGGAAGCATCAAAGTAAAGACAGACCGAAAAAAGCCGTTTGGAGTAGTCAAAAGTGAAGTCATCGAACTTGTGCGTGAATTAATCAGAGTTGAGCCGAAATTCTCATTGCGATAAGTGGGAATGGAATTAAATATTTCCAAAGATTCAAATCATCGGATTTTGTCACAGCATTTGGGACTTCAGGTATTCTATTGTAACTGGCGATGAGACGTGGTATTCAATATGATCCAAAGACTAAGCGTCAAAGTTCTGAATGGAAGCATCCAAGCGAAGAAAAACCGAAAAAAAGAACCGTTTGGAAAGTCAAAAGTGAAGACAATATTGATTTGCTTTTATGATTCGAAAGGCAGCGTGCATAAAGAGTTAATACCAACTAGTCAAACAGTCAATGCTGTATATTACCTTGATGTTATGAAGGGTCGCGTATTCGTCGTTTGCGGCCTCAATATCGTGAAAATGGTAGCTGGCGTTTGTTACATGATAATGCATCATCTCATCGCTCGACGCTTATCACTGATTTTCTAACTACAAATGGCGTTTCAACCATCAACCATTCACCGTATTCACCAGATTTGGCCTTCTGTGATTTCTAACTATTCTCCAAGCTACATTTGGCGATGAAAGGACAGCGTTATGCCGTCGACAGCGATCTTGAAGGACATCCCTAAAGATGACCAGCTCAGTAAATAAGATTTCATACGAAACTAATAACACAATTTTCGAAAAAGATTTACATCAAATTTCTAACCTGAAAAGACGTTTTCAACTACACTGAATATGATTTAAGATAGTGCCTACTGTCGAATACATTTTACCAGGTATGGCTATTAAATAACGAGACTCCGCTCCTTCCATCGCGCAGCTGCATCGAACGAGGCTGTAATTAGAATGTCATAGACCTTGATACTTTCCAAGCATCAACCCGTAGTTTTGTCCCTCTGTCTGCTTTAGTTTACTTTCCACCTTTAATTGTAGGGGACACTGTTACTTAGTAGTAACGTGATAATGGTTGACATAAAAATCGAGCAGCGAATTAACCTGAAATTCCTTGTCAAATTCAGAAATCGAAAATAATCGAAACAAAGCGTGAATCGATGCACGGAAGGCTACCAGATTGCCAAGACAGAAGAAAGCACGAATGCGCAAATCGAAATTGAAGGCAATGCTGATCGCTTTTTTCGATAACAAGGGTGCTATCATGACTGAGGGATAAACCGTTAATCAAAAATACTAGAACGGCTCGTGAATTCTGCATAAGGACCGCGTACCAAATCACGATGCCCTATCTGTGAAGCAGTTTTTAGTGGACAAACGCATTGCCGTGCTCCAATGCGCGTATTCGCCAGACCTCGCACCATATGACTTCTACCTGTTCCCAAAAGTGAAAAGGGCATTAAAGAGAACACATTTCCAGTCTGTTGGACATGTAAAAGCAAAA
Source organism: Dermolepida albohirtum (assembly GCA_031893035.1). Lineage (NCBI taxonomy): Eukaryota > Metazoa > Arthropoda > Insecta > Coleoptera > Scarabaeidae > Dermolepida > Dermolepida albohirtum. The sequence goes on from JAVIWB010005413.1 coordinate 24,380, forward strand.
ACGGCAGACTTGTTGAAGAGGCTGACAACTGATGAACTACAGCATTATTTTGAACAATGGAAGACATGTATACAGCGGTATACAGATCGGGGAGGAGAGTATGTTGAAGGGGATAAAAGTTAGATATAAGCTTATTTGCAATAAATAATATTTCTTAGACCAGTTATATTTACATTTTCTTGTTATCTTGAGTACGAGTTTTATCTATTTTGACTTAAAACTTTAATTTAAAAAGTACTATTCGATATTTCGTGTGGGAGATATACATGTTAGGATTTGACAGAGGGAATTTTAGGAGAATTAATTCAGCTATACTCCATTTACGTTGTAAAGATAATAGTGGGGCTACAATGGGCGTATGTGTTACACAGGAGCAATAAATGTTTATTTGGAGAGAGAAGCAAATTAGAACGTTTTGCTCAGAAAAATAAAAAATTAAGGTAACTTACTTGTAGGTAAGTGGCCAGTTTTTATTCATTTTGATGAGGTTGATATAAACTTTTATTCGAAACGCGTATATCTACCGCAAAATTTGCTCTTCTTTTGTTCAGAAAACACTGCCTTATTATTTCTAACGCTATAGGGTGTCAAGAATCTGAAAAGTTCGACAATTACCGATTTACGTCATTGTCTTTCGAGAAAAGAATTTAAAAACATTTAATACCATGATTTAAAGCAGTAAAGAAATGAAAAAGAAGATATTTAATTTTAATTTACTACCACTTTGTTATTTGTTGTGACTTCTGTTAATAAACATTGCCTTTTCATTTCCTATTTATAAAAAAATCATGAAAATCTAAAAATAATTAAAAAGTTGTGCTATAAATAACAAAAATTAATGTAGATATGTATTCAAATTAGTTACACACATATTTAGAATGTCCAAGACTAATACGTCGAGCCTACTTAAATTCTAAAACCTTGATGTATTGTGTTGTTTTTCCTTGGGCGATTCAAGCGATCCCCTCCTTTACAACTCATGCCACACTGTTTCTTTTCTACTACAGCGACTGTAGTCATCCGGGTAATTGTAAGTTCGCCGACTTTAAAATGTGTTAGGAAGTAATAGAAAAACCCGATAATCCGGTATTTGGTGACATATGCACGCAAACTTAGTTCTCTAATAATAAGAAAAAAACGCGATTTCCCAAAGAATTACGTCTAGAAACTTTTCAGTGCCGTATTAACCCCTGTGAGTGTTTTTGTTTGTGTTGTTTTTAGCAGTGAAGTTTTCGTTTGTTTTAGTGTTTTGTTTTGTTGACAATTCGGATTATAACCTAAGTATTTCCATGGATTAGGATTTTCTTATAAAAGGTACTGTAAAAAATATTAAGTTAAAACTTGTTTGAGAAGTATTACTTTATAATACAAATTGTAAAAATCACTCCGTCAACTGTCTCTCCCTAGAGAATTTCGCAGCATTCCGTGAATGCGGGTCCCCTAACAGGTTATTCGCTACGCCTTCTACCCCACCTCGCCACTTGTCGTGACCTTTCTACTGTACAGTCATGGATATTAATTTAAAGATGCAAGAGAATATTTTTTTGTGTAATAAACATTTCCTGTACATATTTTCATTTTTATAAAAACAAACTATTAATGACTTATGTGTTATACAGTTTTGAAATTCCCATTTTATTATTACTGATACAATTTATATTAAGAAAATTTATATGAGAACATTATGCATTCTTGTTGACTTGAGCGAGGAATTTTTTGTAATTTAAATTTCAAAATCAATGTCATTACGCTTACGTCACTTTAACAGTAATAGCTTTCCTTGAAATGTATTTTTATTTATTCCACTTTGCTATTTAGAAAGTACAACAAATATGCTGGTTGTGGACAAAGGCAACATGTGTGATGTAAATCATTTATTTTTCTTAAAAGAATGCTTGAATTAATACTTTGCTAAATATGCATATTTGGTAAGTGTGCGATATAAGTAAACGGCACATATTAAATATTTACAATAGGTTTGGGTCCGTTGCATATATTATTCGCCTAATAAAGAAATTAACATATGACATACTTATTAATTTTAAATTATATACTAGCTTAATTCATATTTAACTTAGGTGTGTTTAACCTAGAAATTATGCGCTGGTTCACCAGTGTTCATCTACAATGTAATTGATTTTTATGTGTTAAAAATGCTTCAGGCACAATAATTGGAAAAATAAGAACTTTATCCATATTTGAAGTGATTTTTTCTGATATTATGTATGGGAAATTTGTTGATATTACTTATATCACAAAAAACAAACCATTTAACAAACATTTGGCACTGAGCTAATTTTTATAACTTAGAGAAATGAAACGAAAAATAATATTGCATATTAAATATAAGTTATTTGGAATAATTTTATAATAACTTTAGTGTATAGTTTGCTGAAATATGTATCTTTTGCTGTGGCATTTCTTTTTCAAAGTTTCAACACAAATTTTGATGCTGTACTTTATCTTTCTTAACTGGACTTCCCGCAATAAATTTGGTAGTTTTTTACTTAAAAGCTTCTTCTGAAGGTAAATTTGATTTGCTTTGCCCGAAAAACTTAAAAGCCTATCAGTTATGACTAATTCAATAGAATTTATTCAAAGAAGTAAAGATTGTAAATTAGAAGACGGGGAAATTTTAGTATCATTCGACGTAACGCGCTTTGTTCTCTTCGGTACCAGTTATAGAAACTTTAAAATATTTAGAAGAATTAAGTTATAAAAATAAGATCGAACCAGAAAAAGTAAAGGAATATGAATTTGTTTCGTGCAGGTTTTGCCGTAGTTTCCATGCGCGACACTGTTTAATTATCTTCTGATGACAATAACTTAGTTGTTAAAATGCGTCTACAGAATACGAAAATTAATGTGGAAAGGGGTTATATATAAACCTTAAATGATTAAAAATACTTCATCTGAGGGCAGAAAAATTAAAAATATTAATTATTGTCTTTGAACCCCTTGTATTCTTAAATAATGTGCAGATTCCAGTAGTTTTCATATCTGTTTTGTTGAGATATTGCGTCCTAGTAGTCATCACTGATTAATATACAGGAGACAAGAAATGTGTAACAAAATAATTTCTTCCTTGTGAAAAAAGGGGTAACAAAAGTATATTATTTATTTTATGCATAAAATTATAAAGAAGAACAACTTTCATTTTCAAAAAACAGTTTTTGGTATACTGTGATAGAGTAGGACATCTTTAATATAGTCTTTATAAATTATGAACGCGCTCACACAAGTCGTCTGCAATAGTTTGTAGCAGTCTTTGTTTTGGTTGTAATAAAGAACTTTGTTCATTGGAAAATATTATGCCAAATATAACAAAAATTACATGTCTTTATAGGTCATTGCATTTCGCAGCAATCTACATTCAACTGAAGTAAAAATACATCGAAATTGTAGTTCACTTGTGATTGTATTCTATTGAAAAAGTTGCAACGAAAATTAGCGTAAAAATATGAACCCAATAGGGTTTCGATAATGTCGCAGTTTTAGTATTTCAATACTAATTATATTGTAATTACTTAATTACTGTTTTTGTTGACGTTGAGGAAAAATTCACTAGTTTTATATAAACTAGTGTATTTAAGAACTCACTAGTTTTATATAAACTAGTGTATTTAAGAACTCACTAGTTTTATCCAAACTAGTGAGTTTTCTCTTCACTTAAATCTAGTAACGCATTACATGTACACTATATATACATACATAGTTCCTTGTTCGGTTCTAATTGTGTGCAGCTATAGCAATTAGTTATTATTAGCCGGCTGATAGCTCAGTAGTAAGTCACTGGCTTATCACTTTCGTGATTTCACTTTCCTATTTAAGCGAATGCTGACGACAAAGATCTAGTCGAATTGCGAGCGCCGAACTAATAATAACTAGTGATATCTATCCAAGCTTCGTTATTGCCGTGAAGCTGTAAGGAGACGCGATGGCATAGATTATTATTATTAATATACATAATATAGATAATATATTCAAATTTATATATGTTGTTAAGCTAAAGGGTGTTTCAAATTTCGCGTTTTTTTTAAAGAATAAGTAAAACACATAATTTGCATTAACTTTTAAAAACTTTATACTGGTAATTGAAGTATCAGTTATGATATTTAGATGCGAAAAATAATATCTGTCAAATGGCCTCCTCTTGCAGCTCCACAGACGTCCACTCTTTTGTTAAAATTTTCAATGACATTTTGACATAATTGAGGCTCTATCTCACCAGTGACACGAATAATTTCATCTTTCAAAGCAGGAATTGATTTTGGAATAAATTAATTTATTCGTGTGCAAAGTGAGGTGATGTGTGCCATCCTGTTGAAACCATATATCCTCTAGATCAATATTCAAAAATTCGGTTATCATCCTACGATATCGATCGCCATTGACAGTTACAGCTTCACCAGTAGCATTTTCAAAGAAGTAAGGTCCAATTACACCATCTGACCATAATGCACACCAAACAGTAGCTCGTTTAGATTGCATAGGTTTCTCATAAATAATTAGTGGATTTTCTTCACCCCAAAAACGGCAATTTTGTTTATTAACATAGCCGCCAAGTTCAAAATATGCCTTATCAGAAAACACTAATTTTTGAGAAAAATCAGCTGGTTGTTCATTGATGAAATTGACAAATGAACGACGTTTTAAATGATCTAATGGCTCCAGTTCCTATGTTATTTGATCTTTCTATGCCTTCAGAGCTAAATCCTTGTGTAAAATACGCCATGTTGTTGATCCACTAAGTCCAAGTTGTTGTGAACGTCGTCTAATGGACATTTCACGATCTTCAGTAACACTTTCACGAATCAAACCAATATTTTCTTGTGAACGACCACTACGACTGTATTTTTCACTTTTTTGATCTTCCACGGAACCGGTCTCTTGAAATTTTTTAATAATTCGACCAATAGTGCTTCCAGATGGACGATTATGTAAACCATAAAATTCACGTAATTTTTTAAAAAGTCTTTTTATAGAACGCGGATTTTCATAAAATAATTCAACAATTTGAATGCGTTGTTGTACCGTGTACGAAGCCATTTTTATAAATGTCCTACATCACACTTTTCAAATGTCCACATACCCAGACAAATTCAGTGCGCCATCTATATTTTATTTATTCTTAAAAAAGGCGCAATTTGAAACAGCCTTTATAAACAGTTCTCTATGAAGAGCAAGGAAGGAGCTAAAATTCTCGCGGCAATTTTAGCCTTGAGTGAAAAATACTAAAAAATTGGACAATAATTTATTTTGAAAACCTGGATTGTGTTGTATGAATGAGATTAAAAAACTACACAAAATATGTATTGTAAATTTCGGAGGAGATTATGTAGAAAAATTAGTTATTTAGGGGAAAAATGGAATATCGAACAGTCCTTATTTGAAAAGCAACTAGTTATTGTTGGAGTATCCGTATAGGTAAAAATTGAAAACGACAAAATTATTGCGTTCCGAATTTTCAATCACATAGATGAAATTGTTTTGGTTATTGTGGTATTTCATTTAATTTTCCATTTTGATTATATACATATATACACAATGCACACATACTACACTGTAAGTGCGATTTCTATTATAAAAAAAACAGTAATGATAGTTATAACGGGATCATAGGAAATCGTAATATGTTGATATTAAATTAATGTAAGTTTTTATATAGTTTTCTTATAGGTTATTTGTATATTGTATACATAAATTGTAATATATTTTAAATTAATTTTAGTACATTCTTTTACAGCCTTTTTACTAGTAATATAAATTAAAGACTATTCGTATATATTCGTATTTTGTAGAAATATAAAAATACTTGTACTGAATGTAAACTAATAACGGTCCTATATTAAAGTTTATTAGTTAGAAGTTGACGGAAGGCCTGAAGGAAGTAGTTTTTAATAATACCCCAGCTGTAGCCTCCAAATGAGAGACTGGTAAAAGTTTTTCATCCGTGTGGTGTTCTATGTGAACTTAAATATTTAAAAAACACGAAGGTTGTTTCGAAGATTCTGTCCCCGGGAAAAACTTTTTGAATTAACCATTCTACGACGAAAGCTTTTTCACATTGATGTCGTATAATCTCGTTTCACGAGGCAGAACTTTTTTACGTGTAATATATACAAATAAGTGTTCCGATGTTGCCGGTGAATTGTATAACGTATCCCCGATGAATAATAACTCTAACAAATTGCTGATTTAAAAATCAAGTAACGGTAGCTGTTCCACTGAAACTTCCTTAAAAAGACGCATACTAAGTACGAAAGTTTCAATAGTACCTACTTCCCTCCATAATGTCGCATTTGGTATACTTAATCTTTCATCTATTAATTTGGATTTATTTCGTTTTCAAAAGTCCTCATCTGTGATACAAAATACCAAGTCAGTGTTTTATTCATATTAAGTTTTATTTGATTTTATAAGTTTTCAACGTTGACATCACCTGTGGTAAGGACAACGCTAAAGCATTATGAAAATTCCTCCCAGACGCGTAATAGCACCATACCACAATCCACTGAGTTGACTGCTTTGTTATTTGACGACACTCAAGATGACTTAGGTAATTGTGTAATTGGGGAACATAAATTTAATGTTCCCGTATAGGAAAAAGTTTTATATGGTGAAGTCTGGGGAAGCCTTTTGATGTCGACTTACCATTTCAAAGGATGATCACAAAAAAACACTCCTTCATCTCTTTTTAAATTCGGAGCACTCATAATTGCATTAATGTACCTTTACTTGCGAAACAATATTGTTCTGAAAGCTGCACAATCTATTAGAAAAAGTGCCATTCACCTCAGACATTGAAAATTTTATTGACTTTAACCCTTCACAGGTAAAATACCGTTTTCTCTTGTTGTACGAGGATAGCCGTTTATATTTCGGGAATAGTAAACAAAAAAAAATTTTATTATCGAAAATAGTTTTATTGCTTTTCAAAATATTCTCTTTGAAAATCAATGCACTTTTGCATTTGTTTAAACCAATCTAAAAAGCATTGCTGCCACTGTGAAGGCGATATCTCCAAAATATGAGTTTTGAATGCCTCAACTTCCTCTCCCGGCGTAGAAAACCGTTGACCACGAACCATCAATTAAATGTTTTGTCCGGTCAAATATTCAATAGTTTGAACCGACCTGTAAGTGCTCGCATTGTCGTGGTGGAGAATGATCTGTCGTTTTCGGTTTGTTTTCCTTATTTCTTCAAAAACTTTTGGCAAATAAATAGTTGTGTACCATTCGGAATTGACCGTTCTACAACTCTCTAAAGGCACGTTTGCAATGTGACCGGTTTTTCCGAAAAAATAGGCGACCATTTGTTTTGATGTTCTTCGAACGCGACCAACTTTTGTTGGTTTTGACTCATCTTCGAATACCCACACAGTCGACTGCTGTTTACTATCGGGCTCATACGTATAGATCCAAGTTTCATCACCTGTGACGACTTTATAAATGTTCTTTGAAGCACCGCCATTGTATTCTTTGTGCATTTCTTGGCATCAATCGACGCGAGTCCTTTTTTGAGCGGTTATCAAATTATGTGGCTACCAACGTGAACATAGCTTCTTAACAGCTAAATGTTCATGCAGGATCTTATGCACGCTGGGGTCACTAATACCTAGAGATGCCTCGATCTCACGGTATGTCACCTGACGGTCTTGCATTATCAATTCAGACACTGCATGAATGTTTTCCTACACAACAATATTTGTGGGATGACCTTCACCGAATTCATCGTCCAAAGAACGCCGTCCTAGTTTGAATTCACTATACCAACGATATACTGTAGTTTTCGATGGTGCTTCATCACCATAAAAAGAATTCAGCTCGTCGATGCATTCTTGTTGAGATAATTCACGCCGAAAGTTATGAAAAATAATTGCACGAAAATGTACGCGAGTGATTCCATTTTTTCGCTGACATAAAATTTTCAAGTTACTGTCAACAATAGAAATAGCGACTGGATAATAAAACTGTCAAGGTAAATATATTGTCAAAAATGACAAACTTCACGATGCAATCATCAAATCGGAGGCAACACTAACAGTGTTGCCAGTTCCCGAAATATTAACGGCTACCCTTGTATAGACTGTAAAGGCATATAGGGATTTTTCAATCTCACACCACATGTTATTACACTGCATATTATTATAAATCGTATGGTCGTAATTATTACATAATATTGAATTGAAAATTTATAATACTATATGTATGTATATAGTATATAGTATGAGGAACTATATTAGAGAACTAAAATTAATACATTTTTGTATTGTTTTTGCCTACAATATATATTCATGTTTTTTAATTAAACTTTTCAGACATTCCGGAAAAGACAATCTTTTTAGAAAGCTTTACTTCTTCCTTCCTTTTTAATTATACGAAACTTGTTAGTGTTTAGGATGATGTAATTTAATACTACTAAATACATTTGTAAATTAATCAGGTCACTAACCGGAGGTCTTGGCCTCCCCGTTTCCTGATCTCAGTGATCTCTGTATCTATTCTATTCGCAGACGGCTAAGACCCAGTTCTACGTTTCAATTCTAACAAACTAACTTAGGTAAATACAAGGATTCAATTATATATTGTTTAGTTTCCTCTAGCAACCGAGTATTGTATTTCAACAAGAGTATCCGTATATGAATCATGTGTGAATTGATATACGGACCAGATAGGTACGTAATATCTAAAATTTGCGATATTCTCACATGCGAAGTTGTTCTGGAATTTAATTTTCTGCTAAGCATATGTTTTGTAAAATATAAACTTGTATGTATGTACAATTGTGTTGAAATGTAAAAATTAGACAGTAAAAGAGAGTTCTATTTCTGTTTATGTTTCACATTATATTCGTTATATATAATACAAAGTAACAATAATTCTAAGAAATGCCCGTGACATAATGTATCTATTCGAATAGATGAAATTTGTTGTGTTCTTATTTAGAAATAAAATGAAATGTACAGTTGGTAAGAAATAAATGTTTTATTAAAAAAATTGATTTTTATTTCAAAGAACCAAACTTTTGTACGATTTTTATTACACGAGCTTTGTTTTTTTCATAGGAAAACAAGGTTATAAAAAAGAAGAATCTTTATTGACAAGAGAGATGTACGTATATTTAATAAACTTATAAACACGAAAGCTTAATTGTGCACCTTTATTTTTTTCGTTGGTTACGAGGATAGATCCCTTTACTCCATCCCTAACCCACTCATAATGAAAAATTTGCAAATATTTTATTTTTATTTTTCTACATAGTCCCCATTAAAGTTAAAACACTTCTCCCATCGATGTTCTAGCATTTCTAATGCTTCCCGAAAAAAAATTGTTCAACCTCTGTTAACCACTAATTTACCGCACATATCACATCATTATTTAATGGAGATCGTTTACCACGCAAGTGTTTTTTAAGTTTTGGTAACAGTTGGTAATCGCTGGGGGGTATTCAACTAATTCGACGTCTGCTTGAGCTATTGCAGCTGTTGCAATTGCGGACTTGTGGCTGGGTGCGTTGTCTGGATGCAAGACAACACCTTTGCGCAACTTTCCCCGACGCTTTTCTTTTATCGCGTCGCGTAACTTGGGAATTAAGTTGGCACGATAAGCACCTGTAATTGTCACCCCCTTCTGCAGGAAATCTACTAACATTACGCCTTCAGCATCCCAAAATACGAATAGCATGATCTTCCCTGTCGTATCTTGAATTTTCTCCATGGTGGTGAACCTCGATGTATTCACTCCTTACTCTGTATTTTTGTCTCTACATCATAATAATGAATCCAAGACTCATCCATTGTCACAAATCTTGCAAGAAAATTTTCTTTGTCGTGTCTACATCGCGTTAGCAGACGACTGTAAATGTCTTTTCGAGTTTGCTTGTGTTCATACATCTGTTAACAATCGTGGTACCCATCTTGCCGACAATTTCTTCATGTTTAATTCGGCAGTAATTAATTGTATTATATACCATATGGTATGAGAGGTTAGTATCTTCAATTAGTTGTCTAATAGTCGCACGTCGATCTTGCAGCACGAGATCATGGACCTTTTTAACATTTTCTTGGGTAGTGACGGTTATGGGCGCTCCACCTGCATGTTGTTCTGTACACGACCGTCTACCACATTTAAACTCACGACACCATCTTTCAACTATGTCGCATGATACTGCAGATTCCCCTAATGTATCCAACAAATCTTGATGAATTCGAGTTGGATCATCTTTTTTAAACGCAAATATTTAATCACCGTTCGTTGCTCGACGCGATCATTTTGATACTGATATGTGACCCTCTCGACTCGGGCGTCTACTGTAGGCACACTTTAACAGGTTCAGACTTGTAAATTTGAGGCGTTAGACTATACATAGCGGGTTACAATACGACGTGAAGATAAATAATTGTTTTGGTTTAGAAATGGGTCAGGAGCGGACCAAAGGGATCAGCCTTCGTATTAATCATGTCATCACATCAGCAGACACGATAAAATGTGTTTATTTATTTTACAATTCGATCTTACTAGAATATATTTATAATATGAGGTCGATAAATCTATATAACATATCTATATATAACAAATATGTACATACACAACATACATTCTTTTATCAATGAAATGAATTATCGTTTAAAGGGTTAGATAATTAAAAATCATCCAACCATTACTCCTGTCCTGTAATATTATTTTTAGGGCAATTGTAAATGCCACTAGCACTTTACTGCCTTACACTAATAGCTGAATAGTAACACAATGTTTGAACTACTGCTAAATTAATCATTTTTGAATATATTAGCACCTTTCTATAAAGTTTAGGAAAAGTACAAGTACTTATAACTACACATAGTACGATAGCATAAGTGTTAAACGCTAAAAAAGGCTGTTTTAAAATCAGCACATAGTATATATCCCATAACATAGATAACCAGTGCCATTGCGTTGTGCTAACGAGTTTAATCCAAATGAAGTAAAGATTGTATATTTGCGCCTTTTTCCTTTTTTCCTTGTTCCAAGAAAATTGCAAAAGTTTCAAATCTCCGAAACTCCCACAGTTTATATGGTACTCCACGACGAAAAAATTAAAACGAACCCAAGAACAGTACCATAGGCTGAATCTTTTGACCATCACAGCAACTCGAACTTTCACTAGAATGCGTTTTTTTTTGTGGAAAAAATACCGGTTTTTCGTCAATATTTTTGTAAGCGGTCGTCACAGTCGCTTCTGGTTTGAACCGATTTGGCGCATTAATTCGCATCGAAAGATACCCGAGTAGTTATTGAGGGCGCCTCACTTCCCGATATGCGAGAATGAACCAAAATCGAAGATCAAATTTCGTCGCAATTTTTGAGTTAGAAAACTTTTCAATTCCGAATCTCGGCCTGAAAATTATCTAAAAATGTTCGAGGGGACTCAGGAAGACTGCGCGAACGATTAGCTGTAGAAACTTCCTTATCCCTACACGTTTTTTTCACGGTTTCGAGTTTTGCGATGGCCCTTCGGGAATATATTGGGAATCGAAAACTGCACTGAATTTTGCGTTTTTCAACAATTTTAAAACTTTTGCATATATTTCGAGAATCGATTACTATTCGAAATCAGTATATCTTGGTCTATATGTAAAGTTAAGGCATCGGAACATCGAAAATTAGCATTTTTATTTTTCGGATTCTTAAATTTCATCGCCCGAGGTTAAAAACAATCGAAAAATCTTCAAATCTCTCAAACTCTCACATTTTTCGTTAGATCGCCGCGAGCTGTTTGCCGAACGAAAAGTACTTGTTGAAAGGATTAAAGGAGCCAAAGGTGTTCCAATGCCGTTTGGCCGACACGGCAACTCGAAGTTTTACAAACAAGCGTTTCTTTTTGGGTAAAATTCCAGTTCCTTATCTCTGAAATCGGGCGTCGTAGCGCGTCCTTGTTTGAATTAATCGATTCAGCTGGATAATCGGTATCGGTACGGTCGTCAAGAGCATTTCACTTCCCGATAAGCTACGGTGGCCCGTAATCGAATGTCAAATTTCGTCACGATTTTCGCGAGTTTGAAAAATGTTCAAATTCAAGTTTTGAAAGATTGCGAACGATTGGTTATTGAAAGTTCGCGATTTCTCTATTTTTTTTTCAATTTCGAGTATTACCGGAAAAGATGTGGGATTCTCAAATTTTATCTTTAACAATTCACTATTTCTTATGGAACACAAAAGCACCACATTGGACACTTATACTTTTTCAGAAATGTAATTTATTGCAACCCAGTTGACAGGGAAATATGAAATATTTTCAAAACCAGGATATTTGTTTTGGTCACCACATTAACTTTGATAACAATCTAACTTAAAATTAACTTTCGCTGTAGGCTAAATAGTATTTGTAATTGTCAATTTTAATTTGGGAGTGTTAAACCCAAAAGTATGTTTTATTACATACTTATGTACATATATTTTTTTGAAAAATAAATATATGTACTTTTTTAGTTAATGTTATTTCTTTCTCTTTCCTTAATAGTTGTGTACTTTTCCATAATTTCAATAAAGTTTCGGTTTAAAAATAATACTTTTAGTATCGTCAATTGTGGTGACGATAATTTTTTTCCTATTTTTATTTAAAGTCTTTTTATTAGAAAAGTAAATCCTAACAAATTAATACATTATAGTTAGACTTAGTATTGAATGCCTTGATTTTTTTTGCAAATAGTGGAAAGAGATAAAAAGACATACTGACTTTGGAGTCACTTGTATAACCAATTAAAGATAATATTATGCTACGTGCGCGTTTTTAAGTAGCACAAATGGTCTTCTGAAGGTCTGGAAGAGGTCGAAGATGATGAATGTCCTGGTCGACCTACGACTGCAAGAACTGAAGGGAACGTTCAAAAAAATAAATGGATTTGTGCGAAAACATTGACAAAGAAGCAGTAAGGTACACTTTGCATGATGAATTGAACATTAAAAAAGTTTGTGGAAAGGTAATGCTCTATCTGCGAAAGAGTTCTTAGCGGATAAGGGTATGGCTGTTTCTGATTATCCTTCGTATTTACCAGATCTTGCACCATGTTACTTGTTCTCAAAAATGAAAACTATATTAAAGGGAACACATTGTCAGTCTGTTGAACATGTAAAAGCAAAAATGGCAGAGCTGTTAAAGAGGATGACAACTGATGAACTACAGCATTGTTTTGAACAATGGAAGACACGTATACAGTGATGTATAGATAGGGGAGGAGAGTATGTTGAAGGGGATAAACGTTAAATATAAGTTTATTTGCAATAAATAACATTTCTGACACTAGCTTCGTTATTTAGTTGCCATATTTTGTATGTTGCATCTTTTTCCAATGCTTTTTCTAAATTCTCATTGGTGTGGCTGCTTTCCGACTGTTTTATGCTTGTATTTTCTACTACTAAATCACAATGTTTCGACTTCAATTTAAAGGTTTCAAAGATATATGTATAACAAAGCAAATCCCCACAATAAACTATCAAAACCAACCAAAAAAATTAATCAAAGACGCACAATTTTTGCTTACCTGCATTTACTTATTCAATTTCATTGTTCATAGATAAAAAATATTAACAATTTTTTTACCCAAGAGAATTCACTAAACTTGCAGCACTTTTTTTTATTGCATATAAAAATACTACTGCACATTTTTTACACATGTTTCGGGAGCACTGTATATATACTAAATGTACGTTTAATTTTCAGCACAGGAAAAGGCAGTAGATTTATTTACTAGGAAATTTCAATTTTCAATATAAAATTATAGTTTTAATCAGTAACCCTTTATTATTATTATTATTAATTCTATGCGACTAATACCGGCGAAATTAACTATTATTTAACTGAAAGGTAAGCCATTAAAAATACGTAATTTTCTTTCTACGTGGATTGTCTTTTAAGTTTTGCGTATAAAACTGGAATAAAAAACTAGATAGCTTTTAAAGACTTCATTGTTTTTCGAAGTATTCTCCACTTTTGGAGGTGAAAAAATCGTTGAGACTTAGATCCAGATTGTACGGAGGATGGTCTAACAATTCGACGTATTGTTATGTTAAAAATTCAATTGTCTTGCGTTCTGTGTGCGAATTTGCATTCTCTTGGTGGAGGATGATTCGTAGTCTGGGGTTGGTTTTTCGAAGCTTAGCCATGACATGCGGCAAACAAATGGTTGTAGACCAAGCTGCAGCAATAATTCTTTGATCTTGTACAGGAGTTGTTGCTACATGATCTGTTTCCGAGACAAATGTCGCGACCATCTTTTTGGAGACACTTCCAGAACGGATGACTTTTGTCGGCTTTTCTTCACTTTGGATCACCCAAATAGACGACTGGCTTTTATTTTCAGGCTCGTATGAGTAAATTCAAGATTCATCACCACTGGCAATTTTGTACACGTTTTTAGAGCTTCTGGCGTTGAAGTGATCTAGAGTTTTTGGACACAAATTCATCCTAGCTGTTTTCTGTTCTTCGGTCAATCGATGCGGTATCCAACGGGAAACTAATTTTTTTACAAACTATTCTTTATGCAATTTTTTTTGAATTCAGGGCTTTAAAATCCCCAATAGTTCTTCAATCTGGCGATATGTCACATATCGATCTTCGTTGGTGATCTTGTGCACGGCATCGACGTTTTCCTAAATGACTGTTTTTGGTGAACCTACTCTTGGAACGGGAACGTCGCAAGGACTAATTCGTCGACGTTTGAATTCTCCATACCAACGAAAAATTGCTGACTGATGTAGTGCTTCATTACCGAAAACAGAAACCAACTCGACGACGCATTTTTGTTGGGATAATTGTCTTCGAAAATTACAAAAAATTATTCCGCGAAAATGTTCTCGGTTTAGTTCCATTTTTCAACTAACTTGTCAACTTCGACAGTCCGTTGTAGCTACAACGCTACACGTATCGCACTGAAACTTTGGATTTAAGTAGACTAAAGATGAAGGTTAATTTTTAATACTGACATTTGATTAGTGGCGTCCTCTATGTCCCACTATGCAAAACTTACCACGTATCTGCAGGTGTTGATTTCATGTGAACTTTAAAATATTACTGTTGAGAACACGTATGTATGTACATATAACAATTAGTTTCAATAGATTTTATTATTATATCGCTCACTTTTAAGGTGTTAATAATATCAGATAAAATCTAATTAAAAAGTCTATCTTGCAACATAATCAACAAACAAAGCAATCACAAATATGAAAAGCATTTGACATAGAAATTAAAGTCCTTAGACACGAATATAACAAAGTTGATTTGGAATATGTTTGACATTGACAATAATACATTTTTTCCAGCAAACTCATTAACAATCAGATTAGCAGAGAATGTGCGTGTTCATAGTCGACAGCACATCTTTTCATGTCTGAAACAAATTTAACATGTTTTATTGCAAGGCAAAATACACGAACACAATACCGCACTTTAAGATACTTTAAATTATCTTGATATACCCGAATTATTTATTTAAAGAGACATTTTTCTACATGTACACTTTGTTCTCTGAAATACAATCAAATGCAGGATAATTGACAAATTGAAGTTTTCTACTCACGTTTTGCCAGTTTCTCATGGAACTGCAATAAGTAACAAGAAAATATATTTACACGAATTTCACTTACAAGTGATGTAATATAATAATCAGTTTCTACCTACTTATTGTTAGTTGCTCGTGGTAGATATAAAATTACATATAATTATCGTTTCAAATAATAAACGATAATTATCTTTCGTCTCAAGTTTCCTTTTATTTTCTCCTATCATTAAGAAATTATTGAAGGCAAAAGACATTGAAAAGTGATCAATTTTAAATAAATATGCTATGTATATAGCCTTGTATAGTATTGTGAGCAGGAATCACAAACGAGACCTAAGAAAGCAGTGACGGAGAAGCAGTTTAACAATTTATAAGTTGAAATAGAAATTTACTATCGATTAGGTACCTTTGAGAGTTCGGATTGCAGAACTCGTGGTGTGGAAGTAATGAAATATTAATGCCTCCTCTAGGCGGATAGATATTATCAATTTTTAAACTTTATAGTAAGTGACAAGAGCACATTTTTCTATTTTATATTATCATTGCACCATTTATGAATAATATTGATGTCGTCTTGAAGTTTGACACAATCCAAGAAACATGAAATTTTTGAAAGCATTTTCAGATCGTCCACATAAGACATTGTATCGTATCTCCGTATGTAATCGATATAAATATTAAATAAAGGAGATCCTAGTTTAGAGCCATGAGGAACGCCTAGAGATGCTGTAAAAGTGTTGAAGACGAAACTATTGTAAGATGTACTTAATATATGATTAATACATAATAATCTGTGATAAAACTTTCGAATTTGATTTTTTTAAGTTTCGCTTGTAAACGGGGAATCTGTTTCTAGTTTTATTTAATTTCTATTTTACTAAATACTAATTATAAATGCATTATCGATATTTTGGTAGTGTTTCAAAATGCACTTTTTAAATCTGTCGCACTGAAACAGTTACAGTGCGACAGACAGTAGCAGTAGTTGAGCTCTGAAGTCCCATACGAGTGGGTACTAAACGTCGGCAGTTATACCAGTGACATGGTTCCAGCCCGGAAGCCCAGAAGCAGATAGTATTCACTATGTACTATTTTGAGACCTGTGATATAGCTGGCTAATTGTCTTTTTTTTATTTATCTTTCTTTCGTAACCACATAATAATTCCTAGACAAGTGAAGATATAAGTATTTCGTTTCATTGTCATCATCTTCTTCCATAGTTACACTTTCCAAAATTAGTGTAGAATTACATATATTTAAGAATCCTTTAATAAAAGAAATTGGATTCGGAGACATCCAAAATATTTTGTTTCTTCCAAATTGCCAAAAGTTTGAGCAGTCTTTTCGCAGTTTCGATGTTTTTAATAATTGTATCAAAACATCTGCTTTCACAATAAAAATGTAACTTTTTCTTAATTCAATTGATTTTTAAATAATTATAGCCAAAATATTAAATTAATGGAAAATCATTTAGCTAATATTCCGCATCATTGTATCTGTTACTTTCATTTTTTTCTTAAAAAATTTAGAATTTTGTTTATATTACCTTAAAATATAGCTATCAATAGAAAAAGATATTCGTAAAAGTTACAAAATTCGTTTAAAAAGGAGCTATGAAGGATGTCTTCTTTATAATTAATTATATGACCCTTTCTTTAATATATTATTTATAATATTTAGAAAATTGCTATGTTTACATATTTTACTAATAAATGTTATATAAATTCGTATCTTTGCTTATTGGAATTAGTTAAACAGATTAGTTCAGGCAAACCAAACTTTGGTCTAACTGTTTTAGTGGAAATTATTTTTAATTAAACTACTGTCAATTTAAATTCAACTACTAACATGTTTCTTGTAACTGTACTCAATTTTTTAATTTACAATTATTTGAGTATTCATTTTACGAAGCAAACACCATACGTTTTTTATATTAATTAAGAGAAAATTGTCATTATATAAGTGTGTAAGCTGTGTTTGATATTCATCTAGAAATTAGTTGTAAAAAGTTAGAGCAGTCCAGTGCACTCTCGCGAGACGTACGAATGAATGTTGATTTTGTAAATGGAAGAACCGTGTCAAGTGAAATGGGTATATAGGAATCAAAATCTGAAAAGAGGCTACACCGCAAAAAAAAGATACCTCCATCCACAAATTTTAATCGAGTTCTGAAAAAATATATGTTTACATATATATATATATATATATATATATATACTTTATATATTCTTCTATATAATATTTCTAATGCTACTATTTCCTTTTATTTGTTTGGATCAAAGATAATAATTGTATTTAATCTACAAAATATAACAATTACATTATTTCCTTATCTTCTTATTACATCTCAGGGATTATAGTCCTTGAAAACTGTGAAGTCATTAATTAAGTAAAAAATCGTGTTATACAGACTTAAATAAACCTCTTCAATCTGTTTCAGAGAAAACGGAACTTTTTTAAAATAAAAACAAAAGCTTACTACGATAGTAAAATTCACTTATTTTATTCAATGTAGTCACCTTCGGCTTCAATACAACGTTTTCCGCGGTCAATTAACATGTCGAATGAATTTTTAAGTTCATCTTTGGAGATGCCCTTCAAATTCTCTGTCGACGCCTTTTTGATGGCTTCGACGTCAGCGTAACGCTGTCCTTTCATCAGCAAACGTAGTTTGGAGAATCGATATAAATCACAGGGTGCCAAATCCGGTGAATACGGTGAATGGTTGATAATTAAAATATTATTTGTAGGTAGAAAATCAGTGATAAGTGTCGAGCGATGAGATTGGAGGCGCACACGACGAATACGCACCAAAAGATGCTTCATAACACCAAGATAATATACACCATTGACTGTTTGAGTAGTTGGTACAAACTCTATGCCTTTCGAATCATAAAAACAAATCAACATTGTCTTCACTCCAAACGGTTTTTTTCGGTCTGTCTTCACTTGGATGTTTTCAGTCAGAGCATTGACGCTTGGTCTCTGGATTATATTGAAAACACCACGTCTCATCGTCAGTTACAATAGAATACTTAAAATTTTCGTCCTTTTTTGAGTCTTCAATCAAGTCTGTACAATGTTGGACATGCTTGGACAAATTTTCCTTAGTCCCAAATGCTGTGTCAAAATGCGATGAATTTAGTCTTCCGAAATATTTAATTCCATTCCAACGCATCGCAATGAAGTTCTCGGCTCATTTCTGATAAATTCACGCACAAGTTCAATATTACTTTTCGTAATCATAGATTTTTTTGCACTAGAATGTTCGTCCTTATTTGTGCCTGTATGATCGTCTTTAAATCGTTTATACCACTCACACACACTCGTACATGATAAACACGCATCACTATACACTTGTTTCATCAAATTAAACGTGTCAGTAAACGATTTACTGAGTTTAAAACAGACCTGGATATTTGCTCTACGTTCAAAAGTCTTTTTTCGACCAATGCCAAATACACACTGTTACTTTATGCGCAATTTCTCTGTTTCTAATGATGCAAAAGTCATTATATTTTGACATAACATTTGTGATATATAGCGCCACTAAGAGTTACTATTTTAAAAAAGTTCCGCTTTCTCTGCGACAGACTGTATAGTATAGAATAATACATGTTACAGTTTTATTAAATTATTATAATAGAATGAATTATAATTATGTAAATAAGTTTATAGTTCACAAGTTTGCTGTTGTATAATCGTAACTCTTAAGTATTGTTTTCTATGAGTTGATGAAAATTTAATCTTTAATTATTCATAGACGTAAATCTCTTCGTACTTCAAATATATTTAATATTACAAAAAATATGAGCTTATTGGAAAATATTCAAATGAATTATTGGTTAATTTAAATGTTAATTAAAATAACGCAGTATTAATTTTAAAAGCATATTGTAAAGAAAATGATTGGCAGGATAAATATAAAAGTGGAAATTAAAGCACGTTTTGGATGAAAATCGTTGTTATATGTAATGTTGTTAGTGTATTACCTGTCACAGCATTTATGTTATGTCGTCAACTGAGAATTTCAATACATGACATGTTTTTATTTGTGAGGTAGCGAGGTAGATTTATATTACAATACTTATCTATTGAATTGGAAGCCCTTTCTGATTTTGCTATTTTTTCAAATTTGTCACTAATAAAACAAAAGCAGACGCACGTTACTAGTACAAAATGTTTATGTATGCTTTATAGAAAATGTTACATTAACGCTTCGTTAATCCTCTTTTGACCTTAAAATAACTGTGCTAATTCTAGCTGGCATATTGAAAATATAAGTTTTTACCACCTCTTGCAGATTTGCATTCTCTTGTCAATGTTTCTAAATATTTTCTTCTAGAATCGCTATTGTTGGATTCGGGGATAAGTGTGTAAACTTTTTCTACATACATTTTCGATGGGATAAGCTTAGGGGCCAGGGCATGAGGAATATGTTATGCGTTTTTTGTCTGTTCAGTGCTGTTCTATACCAGTTAAAGGCTATTCTTAGTCAGCCAAAATCCGTTCTTTATCTGTTCAATCTTAGTTCGGGAACTGCTTGTGACTTCATAATGTCGTATGGTCTCTGAGCATTTGAATTTTACACGTGTTTCGTGTTCACCTGAGGAGGGTAAATGGGGGGGGGGGGGATAAAATTTCACAGCGGATGTCTATGTTCCTCTTGTGGGTTTTTGATCCAAAACTTTCTTAGCTATACTATTTTTGTTTATTATCGTTGCTTCTATTACATACGTAATAGTTTGTCTTTTTACGAAAATGGCTGGGAATATTTCTAGAAAGGATATAAAAATATCAAATTTGATAAACGACTTGTTTTGTTTTATAAAGTTTTCGCCTGTAGCATAAATTCATTTGGCTTCCGTTAGAAGCAATTTGCGAAGAATTTTTTCATTCTGAATATAATAGTTCGGAAACCAATGTTCAGAAACATTTAGCAGCTGTTTTAAACGACGAAAATCATGCAAGACTTATTTTTTAATGTTCAATAACTATTTTGGTTCACTTTGAAATATCCAAACGGTGGATTGTTATTTAGTTTTAGAATCGTATGACTAAATCGAAGTTTGAAGGTTTCTTTTGAATTTCTTTCATTTCTTTGCACCTTTTAACGCAAACTTTCTCTCTCTTCTCTTCACTTCTGTCAAATTATGTCTGAAAACTTCTATAAGTTTAAATGTTCACCCAAAATATTATCCGTTACTTCATGAAAATGGCCAAGGATGTTTCAGTCACATTTGCCGATCTCGTTTAACAATTTCATGTACAGCATCAACATTAGTGGAAATAGATGTCGTTGGACGATCTTCATTAAATTAGTCGTTAAGTGTGTTACGATAAAATTCGCCAAAGCAATTGTAAAAGCTACTCTTGGGTGTCACTGCATATCCAAAAACCAAATAAAGCCAATCGATACATTGCTTTGGCATTAAACCACATTTGGAATCATGAAAAAAACATGGCTTGATAATTTTCACGCGAAACTACTTTCTTTTAAATGCTGCGCAAACAAAGTTAGATTACTTAAGTACGAATTGTCCACTGAATTATAGATTAGAAGTCAAGTGTTACGAATATTAGAGTTGATAAAAGAGGATATCACCCAAATTACTAAATTCCAGAAATATATTCGGCAGGTCTCGTAAAATCGTGTACACTATCATCTATATTAGTTTGGCACAGCTAGTGAAATTTAGGAAATTCTTCTAAAAAATAATATAATGCGTTTAAATATAAATAATATATTTACATTAGGTCCTTTACGAGATTTATAACCAATAGCTAGCGAATATTTCTATTAGAGCACCTACAAATAACTATTATATTTTATGAATCACTACGGTAGTCCCTGGAATAATCCGTACCGTTATAAAAACGATTATTTTTGAGATAATATTGCAAGCAAAAAACTTCGGCACGTTCATATCGTAAGCGAATAACATCTCACGCCGACAATGAGCGTATAAAGTAGTGAACGAAATAGGAGTCTGACAATATCCGAAATCGCCGCAGAAATGAATTGCGACCGTACAAGAAAAATTTCTGTTACTACGGTGAAAAGAAGATTAAAAGCTGCAAATCTTCACGGCCGCATTGTTGTAAGAAAGCTCTTGCTACCACGGGGAAACAAGCAAAAACAACAATGGGGAGAAACACAAAGATTGGACATTGGATGGCTAGAAAGGGGTTTTATGGACTAATGAATCAAAGTTTGAAGTGTTTGAACAATCAAGGCGTGTTTTTGTAAGAGGAGCAATTGGTCGAAATATGTCACGGGATTGTATAGTACCAACCGTCAAACAAGGAAGAAGTTTTGTGCTTGTTTGTAGTTGTTTTTGCTACGCCGGCACAGGGAACTTGAAGCGAGGGTATTTTGCGAAACGAGGGTTATTTAGAAGTATTGGAAGAAAATGCAATACTATCGGGGCTACGTTTGGAACATTTTGTGTTTATGCAGGATAACGACCCCAAACACTCAGCAGTAATATGTAAGAATTTCTTAAATAGTGAACAAGACAATAATACCTTACAAGTAATGACATACCCACCGCAAAGCCCCGACCTAAACCCCAAAGAATTGTTATGGGATGAATTGGATAGGAAGTTCCGAAAGGTATGTCCTACCTCAACCAACCACTTGTGGAATATATTGCAAGGAGAATGGAATAGTATACCGAATAGAGTCCTTGAAAAACTCGTGAAACGGATGTCTGATTGTACGGGCTGTTCTTCGCGCATTAGGGGGTTTCTTGGATGAGCGGAATGTTTAAGATATCTTTGTATATTTAGCGTTAGAATTACTTTAATTTTTATTATTATACTTTATAAACATCTATAAACAATATTGCAATAAAAATTTTAAGTTTTGGCATAAATTAGTTTAACTGTTTTCCCTTTTTTTAAATTTAAGTGTCCGAACTAATAGGAACAGTAGTGTATGTGCATTTTTGTTTGGCTTACTCTTTCTTTTAGTGTTCGTCCTGTCGTCACTTCTAGATAATTAAATATGAATACTGCCTAAAACTTGCAAAGCCACACTGATAACCGCTAAGTGATCTTTCGGCATAAGATTTTTTACTGTTCATTATGCTTACGATAATTTTTTAGTGTTAAGATCATTGTTCTGTGTTATCACATTTTCCTTATCGCCTTTTCTATGTATGGTTGTTATTATTCTGGCATTCCATTCTTCTGATGCCTTATATTGTGTTTGATTATATTAGCATTTAATTAGTATATCTCACACTGTTTCCGAAAACTGTTATAAATTCGATCCAAACATTTGGAATTGAAAAACGTTCCACTGAAATTGCGTTCGCATACGTTTTTAATTGAAAGATATACGAAGAGGTTTCAACAGTGCGTTAACGGTATACAAAGTTTTGAATATTTTAGAGGAATCGTAGAGTATCGCTCCTTAAGATAATTGTCTCTTATTATTTCCTCGTAATTGATGGTGCGACATTCCAGACCCGATGTCGCCCTGGTATTATCAAATACTTGCTCTCAAGTTACTGTTTTTTGTATAAGTTTAATTAAAATTTGGTGTTTCATCTTGTACAATACAAGACACAGCTATTTGTGTTTAATTTTAGAAGATATTGATAAACTTTGCATAAAGGAGGAATTTCGTGTGAGTTATAAAAGAAGGAACAAGTCATTCGGAAATTTCAAACTATGTAATTGGTGATTCATTATGATGTACTTTTTCAATAGCGATTTTTTGATAAAGCATGAGTCGTGTCAAACTTTAACTCTATTATACTTAGCGAAGAGCAATTATTATGAAACAATTTCGTAACGAGCAAGTTCATAATGTAATAAATGTATGAAATAGGAAAACAATTACATGTATTAAATAATAAGAGAAATACATATACGAGGGTGGTCTGAAAAGTTTCCGATCTCGACGTGATGATGGCGGCACTCATCAATAAAAGCCAGGGAATGTAGTTATGTATCTATTGTCAGGTATTCACAAAAGTTTCAACCATTTTGGACGTGTAGTTGGTATTTGACATTCGTTTGAGTGAGACGATGTGAGTGTTTTTGTGAAAATGGAAAAAATCCAGTATTGAGCTGTCATTAAGTACTTGTTTTTGAAAGGCAATACGCCTGCGCAAATTAAAGATGAGTTGGACTCTGTGTATGGGGACTCAGCGCCATCATTTACCACAGTGAAATTTTGAGCAACAGAATTTGAACGTGGCCGTAAGAGCTTAGGAGACGATGAACGTTCGGGACGTCTAAAAGCTGCAACTACTGAGGATAACATCGCTAAAGTTCACTAATTGTTGCTGGACGGCCGACGAATTAAAATGAGAGAGATAGCAACGGCTATGAATATGTCCAAAAAAGTGATTGTCACTTGTTAAATCAAGATTTAGGCATGAGAAAGCTGTTGAGTGCCGCGTTTGCTAACGTTAGACGAAAAACGTGTTCGAATGAACATTTCTAACGCTCTGTTGGCGCAGTTTAGGCACAATAAATCCGAGTTTTGGCGCCGATTAATTACTGTAGATGAAACTTGGATACACCATTATACGCCCGAAACAAAAATACAATCAAAACAGTGGACTGCAAAGGGGGAACCGGCTCCAAAAAAAGCAAAAACTGTTTTTTCGGCTGGGAAAGTGATGGCGACTGTTTTTTGAGATAGTCATGGAATTATCTTAATTGATTATCTTCAAAAAGGAAAAACTATTACAGGAGCATACTACGCACGATTACTTGACAAGCTGAAGGCAAAAATTGTGGAAAAACGGCCAGATTTGCAGAAAAAGAAAATCCTGTTTCATCAAGACAAGGCGCCGTCTCACGCTATGGCGAAAATCCACGAATTACGGTTTGAACTGCTTAACCAACCGTCTTACTCACCAGATCTAGCCCCAAGTGACTTCTTTTTGTTCCCTTATCTAAAAATTGCGCTCGGAGGACAGAGATTTTCGTCAAATGAGGAGGCAATCACCTTCCTGAACAATTATTTTGCAGAGAAAAATGTCGAGTACTATTTGAACGGGTTAAAGAGATGGGAGCATCGCTGGGGGAAGTGTGTAGAGTTACAAGGAGACAATGTAGAAAAATAAATATAAATTTTAAGAAAAAATATCTTGCACCGTTGTTAGGTCGGAAAGTTTTCAGACCACCCTCGTAAATACATATCTATATAGATAACTTCGTTCTTTCATTGTAAACTTGAAAATTTGTAACTAGTTCCAGTTACTTCTTTTACGTACGAGCATCAGTATTTTTGTATAAAAATATATCTAAGGACATAAATAACTAATATTGTATGTTTGGGAAAACATTTATTTAATAGACAAAATCGTTTGGGGAAGCTGCATAGGTAATAGAAATTGTGTAGATAATCTCTCAATCAGAATCTACTGCATTATGCGTTTACACGGTATTCAATTAAAAGCAGTGCAGAGGAACAACATATGTCCGATATTGTCTTGCCAATCAGAGCCTCCTTGTTACATCCATTCATTTTGTAGGTATCCAGGTCGATTATTAACCAATCACCTGATAAATTTTCACATCTGATATGAACACATCATTATTACGTTAGCGGAAGTATTGATTAGATTGGAGGCATTCTAATATTGAAGAGCCACTAGTACTGCTACTCGAATCGTTACTAGTACTGTTATTAATATTAGTCTTGGTGCTACTGCTTGCACTACCGTAGGAGCTCACGTTTCCGTTTATGTTACGGTTTGTTTCAACGTCCGCGTTGATGCAGACAGTATTGTCACGGGTTATAAAATTTTTCTGTTGTAAAACATTTACATTTTATTTAATTTTGTTTGATAAGTTTTGCATCTTGTTTATTACGCCTGATGTTATTAGAATATTTTCTTTATTTTTATTTTAAAATTGTATTTATGTCATCTGCTAATATACCAGGTGTACGGAAAGTTATTATCGGTTTTCCTAATAGATGTCGCTAGGCTTAAGTATGCAACGTTGACACATACATTATTTTTTTCTGCTGACATCAAGCTTCAAAGCCATACATGTTATATGTTGCGAAACTAATACTATCATAGATTTATACCTCTTTGAAAATATCGAAGTTTCGTGCCCGAAAAAGTGCATTTGCGCAACGTATTAGTTTTCTTATTTAATCAAAAGAAAAAAGGCGCTGAAAGTCATCGTTTGCTGATAGAAACTTACGGTGGGTACGCCCTAACCATAAAAACATGTGAGGCGTGGTTTCGACAATTCAAAAGTTGTTATTTCGATGTGTAAGACAAAGAACGTTCAAGTAGACTTCAAAAAGTTTGAAGACGCGAAACTGCAGGAGTTATTGGTTGAAGACCCAATCCAAACTCAAAAACAATTGGCAAAAGCGTTAAATGTTGCCCCAGAAACGATTAGCGACCGATTACGACTAATGGGGAAAATCCAAAAGATGGGAAAATGGGTGCCATATCAATTGAATGACAGGCAAATGGAAAATCGAAAAATCGTATGCCAAACGTTGCTTCGAAGGTATGATCGCAAGTCATTTCTGCATTGAATAGTGATCGGTGATGAAAAATGGATTTATTTCGAAAACCCTAAGCGCAAAAAGTCATGGTTATTACCTGACGAAGCCGGCCCATCGACTCCAAGGTCAAATCGTTTTGGTCGCAAGACAATGCTGTGTATTTGGTAGGACCAGAGTGATGTGGTGCATTACGAACTGTTGAAACTTGGTTAAACATTTAATACCGATCGCTATCGACAACAAATTATCAATTTGAAACATGCATTGATGGAAAAACGTCCAGATAGGCCTAAAGGCAGGGTAATGTAATTTTACAGCACGATAACGCGTCGTCTCATTTAGCAAAACCGGTCTAGGAAGCATTAAAAGTACTCAGGTGGGGCATAATATTCTACCCGCCATTCTCTCACGACCTACCCCTATTACCCTATCACCTTTTCACATCATTCACGCGCTTGCTGAGCAGCACTTCGCCAATTTCGAAAAAGTTAGAAAATGGCTCAATGAATGGTTTTGTTTAAAGGACAAACAGTTTCTTTGAGATGGCATCAATAAATTGCCTAAAAGATGGGCAAGATGTGTAGAATCAAATAGTCAATTTTTTGAGTAAATAAATTTTTTAATTTTCTTGAGAATTATGTAGTTTTTTTACGAGCAAACCACTAATGACTTTCCGGTACACCTGGTATATGTACAAGTCTGTATTTATATGTTATTTAAACACAGATATGTTATTTTGACAGTTTTAAAAAATGCTCACGTATTTGCTTACTTATTATCCTCTTTATCCCCATTAATTTTTGACGTAAATATATTAAAATTCCCGACAATAATTAGATAATAAACTTTATTTAAAATCGAGAAAATAATATTAGATTTGAAGTGAAATTTAGGTTGCACATTTTGAAGGTTCTTTACGGTTCTCTTGTCCGGTCCAGATCGGAATATGCTTCAGTTGTGTGGTACCCACTTTACCATTACCAGTACTTACTCCTGAAGCGTGTTCAAAAGAGGTTCCTTAAATATTTGTCCTACAGGATTGATGGATGTTACCCTGCCCTGCCTTTGGTTCGGCGTATGAAAGTCTGCTTGCTAGGCACAATTTTGATTCTCTTGGTATACGCAGGGAGAAAACTAGTGGCGGTTTTCTTTATAAATTAATAAATAATTGTATTGATTCCTCTGTGCTGTAGTCCTAAGTTGATTTCCTCTTGCCTAGGTTTTAACACTAGATCATCGGCAACCTTCTCAATAGCTAGGACAAGAACTAATGTTCTCTACAAGGCTCCACTGGTGCATATGTCCAGAAATACCAATGTATTATACGAGGATTCCTTTCGTTAATTTGCATCTATTAGTGTTCGTTCAGTTTTTTTTTAATGACTTGGATTACATTATTATAAGTGTGTATATTTTTTTGTTAATTAGATTCTTATTTTCTTTGTATTACATTAACTGCACATATTTTGTTTTTAATTTTAATTTTATTTTTAAGTTCATTATGTCCTATAAATGGTCTGTGTAACTGTTGGGCATTAAAGATTATTATTATTATTATTATTTCAGTTATTATTATTATTATTTCAGGCTTTTACTATAAGAATCACTTAATTTCTACAAATTTTAATAAGTTTCTAATTCGTTAGTTGACTACTACGAATTTTTGTCTCTTGTAAAAGAATATTTAAATTAATTTGATGCACTATGATTTAAAATATTTCTAATAAAACCGATCAAATATCAGACATTACCTCTTCAAGTATTCTTTGCTCACACCGTAACTGATTACATTTAATGCAGTAAGAAGCTTATGGTAAAAAAATATATCCTCAAATTTCATATACTTTAGTTTCAAGTACAACACCCCTCTTAAATTGAATAGCAAAATAGATAGTCGCGTAAATTCAGATAAAACGCGAGGTCTCGCGGAATTGCTCACCTATTATGTAAAAAGGCTCGAACGTACACACCTAAATAATTCTCGGGTTTCCCTGATTTACAAGATCGACGAGAAGAATGGTTTTCTATGAATATCAAACAGATTTTGTCGCTGCGGTTTGAAAATTTACCACATTTAATAGGCAGGTTATACATATGGTTCGAAATTTTAAAGTATGGGTTTAACGAAAATATTGAATTGAAGGGATTCTTCTTTTAATGTTTTCTATAGATTGTTGCATTTTGTATGTATGAATTTCGCAGTATTATATACATAGAATATATGTACATGATTATATTTTTATAAAAAGCAATATGATTAACCGTGTACAAAGTATATTATTAAACAATTTTGATAATAAAATGAATCTGTCAGAGTTTACGTAATCTGAAAATTGTAACAAAGTTTAAATTTTTTCTTGCTTTAGCATTTCTAATATTTACTTTTTTACACATGACAAATAACAAAAGTACTTGAATGAACTCAATATTTGCTTTGAGTTCATTCAAATACTTTTGTTATTAGTCATCTGTTTCGTCATGAACAATTTCCATTTTTGGGAATAAATTGCAAAGGAAGTGTTTGTCTATTACTATAGCAAATAGAAAATCCTTTGCAAGTGGAAACGTACTTATCTTAATTTAATTATAACTTTCTCAACTTTGCAATGGAAAAATTGAAAGGGCATATTTAATACAAAATATTGTGAGAGTTTAAGAAAACGATAGATACTAGAAAGACACTGAAGATGCAGTATTTATGGTGAATAATACTGACCGACAAATGCGAATTGATTTACAAAATTTTATTTCAAAACTAGGTCGCCGAAAGGTAAATCTAGACATTTATGATCGCAAGATTGAAAATAATTCATGGAATGTAATCCGCAGATATGATCAGAGAACTTAAACACATCACAACTCACTATGACTACCATTTAGAAAAGACAGGGAGGTCGACGAGCTGTGTGCTTGGGTTCCACATTCTCTTAATGAATAGAACTAAATAGATCGTCTAATAGCGACGAGTCTTCATTGGCGACAGGAAAACGACTCGTTTATTAAAAGTATCATAACAGATGATAAAAAGTGTATCAAACATAAGCAATTTTCAACGCGAAATTGATTAGATTGACGAGAGCAAATCACCATAACCGTCTCAAAATCTCAGTATAGCGGAACCAAAATATTATTATGTGTCGAAATCATTGTGGTATTTCAACTTTTTGAGCTACAATAAAACCAATAAATAAATTAAAATTAAGACGCTGCAATTTTATAAAATATAATTTACATACACATGTCTATGTACGTGTCACCTTGCGGCATCATCAGGCGTTTTCAAAAGTAAACTAAACAATGTTACAGTGAGATGTTATACATCAGTTTCAAATACCTTTCTGCAAAATATTTCGAACTAACGATGAGGCATTCGCAGTGAACCGGAAAGAAAGGATATTATAACTTGAGTGTTAATTAACAGTGTTGTGAACAGGTCACCAGATCAGTTTGATCATTCGGACTTGACTATCATTTACAGTTTCTCTTCTTATATAATAATGTTGAGCTTGTAGCTTTTCTTTTCTGCATGTAAAATTTCTAAATTTTTTATTGTGCATGTATGTCCTCTTTCTATGAACTTAATCAAATAAGGTAGGTAGAACTCTTTTCTACAATAATTTTCGTATTCTGTATTCGTGTTTCGACAACTAAGTTCTCATTATCAGCAGGTAATTTATCAGTGTCGCACCTGAAATTATAAAATCCGTACTAGACCTGCATCGTAAAAAGCCAGGTACTATACCTTCTACAGTGCAGATCTAATACGGACTTTGTGTTTCCTACAGACTTTACCTTATACCTGCATCGTAGAAGGTATAGTATTTGGCTTTCTACGATGCAGATCTAGTACGGAATTAGTGTTTCGTACGGATCTTACCGTGGCTCTAGGTGCGACGCAATGATTAATTATGTGCTGACGATGACTTAGTCGTCGAAATACGTATATAAAATACGAAAATTATTGTGGAAAGGGGTTCTATTTACCTTATTGGATTAAATTAATCAACCACAGTCTCCATCAACATTTACTTTCTGTGAAGTAATTAGTTAAATTGGACTTTTGTGTGTTTAACCTGATCTCTTCTTCTTCAAATCTGACTGAAATTTCGGTTTGTCTGACCTATAATTGACTTATATATTATATATTTTAGGAGATTCATTAAATTTTATTCTATATATACCTGAATTACCGTATTCACACCGTTAATTCATCCCAAAATTATAACACCCTTACTTTCCCTGTTTACCGGGATTGCATTACCGTTAGCTTTAAGTATTTTACAGAAAGCTACTTGCAACAGATGTGTAAAATTTCATTATAACATTGTTAAATTTACATTTGAAATCCCTAACCATGCTGCAAGGCGAAAAGTACATAAAGAAGTGTATTTAAAACATCTTTTTTTAAACTTTACAAGTGTTTAGATTTTAATTATATTTACTAGTTAAAATGTTTCACCAAGTGTCGATAATACAAACAATTAGTATATTACAATAACACACAGAACACAGTATAATTGTAGTTGAGCACTTGAAAATTTTTAGTTTTCGCAAATTGCTAGTGCAGTTGCTGCAAGCACTAATATATGTGCACTGCATACGAAGTGATCGTCTTGCGAAATAAATTTCCTTTATGAAAACTTAAGGTGCTATTTTATTCTGCTACTTTCTTCATAACACTGCAACAATGCTGCTGCGTTTTATCTTATTGTACATATATGTACGTTCGCCAGCGCGGGGTCTGAATATTACTTTCTTGGATTGCTGGAAAAGACAGTCAATGATGGAAAAAATTTGTCTAACGACAATAAAGTTCGTAAAACATTTGTACATTCAAACCATTCTTCGTTAAAGGTACCCAAGTAATGGCAAATATACCAGATTAGGATGTAATTCTTTGTTTCAATGATAAATTAAGTTATTCATTCTGTTATATAAGACGTAGAAAGCATATGTCAAGATAGGATATATTAAAACTGACTGGTCTATTTTTTTAATATTATTTTCTATTCGTGGACCGAAGAAATTACGTTTAACTGTACAAAAATATCTGAACCTCTTTACCGATGAGTAGAGCGGTCACATTTGTCTACGCACCAGGTTCGTAAAAAGTACATACCAACTGCAATTTGCAGTGATTCATCAAAAGCCAATCAGCCTGCACAGTTATACAAATCGTTTCTTAACTAGCAGGTCCTAGACCGTATAAAATTCCCTTGTTCGACTGTTATTACAACCACTGCCCTTATCCCTCTACATCAGCAACATAAACGACCATTAAGTACACTCTGATTTGCGTAAAGGTATAGCCGACTTTGATGACAATGAATTATTTATTCTATGATCGAAAAGCGTGTTCAAATTCCAATATTATTTTATAAAAGCAATTTTTATTTGCAGAAACTTCTTCTGGTAGGTCTATTCCCAGTATCAGTACAGTTAAGCCTACTGTAAAAATGTCTGAAAAACTGGTTACAAACAAAAGCATGTAAAATAAATTTTCTTCTTTTGTTTCATTGTTCGGTAGAAAACTTTTCTATTTCCTCTCGTACTATAATAATTAAATATCCAAAAAATTAGAACTTTTAAAATTTATAATTTTCCTTTTATTACTTCAGCTTTTTAGGTTTTGTTTGAAATTGTGAAGGGTTGCCAAAATTTGTATTATAAATGAAATTGCCAACCTCCAGTCCCTTATCACGATTATCCTCGGATATTTGCTGAAATGTCAGATTAGGTAAAGCCCTCGGTCAAATAGTTAATCCTACTAGTTATCCCTCTGGCGAGAATGTGTTTGACACCTCGCTGAGTTATTTTAAAATCATTTTTATATTCGATATTTTAGCATAATACATTAAGAATCATTTTTATTTTTATTATATTAAGTTTTATGAAATTATAGTATACATTTCCCTTGAATGTTTTAGAAAACATTAAATAATGTAATTTTTATTAAAACTATATGAAACTTTTGTACTTGTTTAAATTTAAAATATTTTAATATTATTATAGAAACATTTTTAAGTAGTATCTGCTTCTGGACTTCCGGGCTAGAACCGCGTCACTTGTATATCTGCCGACGTTTCGTACCCATTTGTATGGGACATCTTCAGGGCTGAACTACTGCACTGAAACTGGTGTAAGTCGATGGTGAACGGGTTTATATATGGGTAATGGGTCATGGGTCAATGGAGCGTTATGAAACGTCGGCAGATATACAAGTGACGCGGTTCCCGCCCGGAAGCCCAGAAGCAGATAGCATGGACCACGACCGCGGAAGTCTACGTACCACATTTTTAAATAGATTTGTAATTAAATACAATATTAATTTAGAACATATGTGGGCAACAACCGGCCCGCTGTAAGATTTGATCCGGCGCGCGAGACATTGTCGTATTATTTCATGTCTGATATCGCTAAAAATTATGAACACTACTTTAAAATGAACTACTTTTAAATTCACTACTTTTAAACGCGGCCCGCCAACGTATTTGCACATTAAAGTTGGGCCCATAACATGTCAACGGTTGCCCATACCTGATTTAGAATGTTGGTTTTTACATTTGACAGACACCAATCAAAGACATTTCTTTAATTCATTTTCAAAAATTAAAGTTTTGGTGATTAATAAAATAGAAAAACAGACTGCTTGTGTGACTGCAAGTAACTGAGGTTATTGTGAAGAGCAATAAGGTAATGTGGTATGCATTGTATGTCGATTACCATAAGACAGATTAGTAAATGATGGTATATTTCCGTAAAATAACTATAGCCATATTTGTACAGAAAAATAAATGGAAAAGATATTATCCAAGGAAGTATTCCAAACCTCTTATTGTTTCTATGTGCGATGGATGATACTATTAATCCAAGAAAAATAGAGATCTATGTAATAGTTTATAAACAAATACTTTGCATTTACAATTTTGCCAGGTGTACCGGAAAATCATTACTATTTTTTTCTTAAAAAAACATAATTTTCAAGAAAATGGAAAAATCGATTTATTCAAAGTATTGTCCATTTGATTCTACATATCTTGCCTATCTTTCAGGCAATTTATGGATGCCTCACAAAAAAAAAACAGTTTGTCCTTTGAGCAAAATCATTCATCGAGCCATTTTCTAACTTCTTCGAAATTGGTGAAGTGCTGCTTTGCAAACGCGTGTCCCATTGATGAGAAAAGGTAATAGTTGGACGGGGCAAGATCTGGAGAGTACGGCGAGTGCGATATTATGTCCCATCCAAGTGCTTTCAATGCTTTCTTAACCGGTATTGTAGTATGAGACGACGCGTTATCATGCTATAAAATCACTTTACCGTGTCTTTGGACTCATTCTGTACGTTTTTCTATCAATGCATGATTCAAATTGATAATTTGTTGTCTGCAGTGATCAGTATTAACTGTTTCACCAGGTTTCAATAGTTCATAATACACCACGCCACTTTGTCCTAACAAACACAGAGGATTGTCTTGCGCACAAAACGATTTGGCCTTTGAGTCGATGGACCGGCTTTGCCATATGATATCCATGGTTTGTTGCACTTGGGGTTTCGAAATAAATCCACTTTTCATCACCTATCACTATTCGTTGCAAAAATGGCTTTCGATCATACCTTTGAAGCAGCATTTCACAGACGATTTTTCGATTTTCCATTTGCCTTACCATTTTCCCATCTTTTGAATTTTCCCATTACTCGTAATCGATCGAATCGTTTCTTGGGCCACATTTAACGCATCTGCCAAATATTTTTGAGTTTGGGTTGGGTTTTCATCCAATAACTTCAGCAGTTTCGCATCTTCAAACTTTTTCGGTCTACCAGAACGTTCTTTGTCTTGCACATCGAAATCACCATCACGTTTCTACCTGCAAACGATGACTTTCAGCGACTTTTTTTTTGATTAAATAAGAAAAGAAATGCATGCCGCAAATGTACTTTTTCAGGCACGAAACTCCACATTTTCAAAGAGGTATAAAAATATGACGGTGTTATTTCGTAAAATATAACATGTATGGTTTTGAAGCTTGATGTTAGTAGAATAAAATGACTTATGTGTCAACTCATAACATTGCATAGAAGAACCAGTAATGACTTTCCGGTACACCTGGTATTCTATTTAAATTCTTGTTCTTCTTTGTTTAAATTCTTATAAATATATGTATAAGAATTTTATCACAGGAAACAGTATAT
This sequence comes from Dermolepida albohirtum, assembly GCA_031893035.1. NCBI lineage: Eukaryota > Metazoa > Arthropoda > Insecta > Coleoptera > Scarabaeidae > Dermolepida > Dermolepida albohirtum. The sequence goes on from JAVIWB010005413.1 coordinate 58,610, forward strand.
AACATAGTAAAAACACGAGGCTTAACAACTTATTTAAGTGCTTATTGTAGCGTTATAGTCATTACTCGACTCGTTCTAATTATTTTATAGCGATGTCTTAAAATTTTATTCTCCGAAAATATTCATATATACGTATATGTACATATACATATACGATGTGTAACTCTCTTTAGAGATATAATGAACACGAATTTGCATAAAACACTTTGGAACTACTTTTATAAATGAAATAGTATTACACAACAAAACGACGTGGCCTGAATTTAATGGACCATTGTGGGTGTGGCAATGCACGCGGAACTTTTGCGCTAGCGCAATTCGTTAAAGTTTATGAAGCTCTTTATAAACTAATCGCTTAACTATTATGTGCATAACGTGTTTTTTTTTATATTTCAAGACGAGGCGACTTCGAGAGAAAAGAAAGAAGAACTGAGATTTACTTTATTTGCACATGAATAGAATCTTTTATCGTTGAATTAAATCGTGGAAGGTATACAAAAGTTTCGGCTTTTCAATTTTGCACACACTACAAGCGAGATAAGTGGCATTGGATAGCTACTTGCGCATTCCTCGAATGTACTTTAAAACGGTTTGCCTTTATCATCCGTTTCTGTTTTAAATGGATAAATTCTTGCTGCTAGTTCTCGACTGGTTTGTAGTATACATGCTTGTATGGACATACACTGCAGTAAATTCATAAAAATTAAAATTTATCTATGTCACGTTCGTATTACTTTGATATAAGTACAAAGGATTATTCTTAAGTACATTATAAAGCTTTACATAAAAGATGTAGTTTTAAATGCATTAATAGTTGGAAAATAACCAGAGATTAAGGAAACTCTGCGTGCGGTATTATTTATTCGAGCAGGTAATATTTCTGCATAATGAACGATTACCTGGAATGGACAAATTTTATTGCAGACACTTCCGCATAAACCTTTTGTAATTACATTTAGTTTTTATATTTATAAGTATTTATACATTTTGAAGTAATGAGAATATTTTAGTTGCTTCGTATCATTTAAAGTGTGTAGACACATAAAAGTGTGTAGAATCAGTAAACATCGTTTGATTATGGCGAAGAGAAAGCAGATATCGCTAGAAAAACGTGTAGAAATTATTAGTCATCATAATCGGGAAGATTCTATACGGGATATCGCGAAAAGAATGAAGATATCGTACAAAGGTGTACAAAATACAATTAAAAGATACCAGTCTACTGGAGGATATACGGACAGAAAACGATCAGGAAGACCAAAAATTACAACTCCTGCAGAAGATCAGACAATTATATTGACGTCGAAAAGAGATAGAAGATTAACGGCCTCGCAAATCCGCGGTGAGTTTAACAGGGAGCGTGAAACTCGGATCTCTTTAACCACAGTAAAAAGGCGGCTCAGAGCGGCTGGACTGATGGGACGTGTAGCAGTTCGCAAACCGCTTCTACGTCCGCAAAATAAAATAAAAAGGCTACAATGGGCTAAGTTACACAAAGATTGGACAATAGAACAGTGGGAAAAAGTACTATGGACCGACGAATCAAAGTACGAGGTCTTCGGTTCCAGACGTCGGATATTTATAAGAAGAACTGCTACGGAAAAAATGTTACCGCAATGTGTGGTGCCCACGGTAAAATATGTTGGCGGTTCTGTAATGGTTTGGGGATGTTTTTCTTCGGCTGGTGTAGGAGATCTGGTGAAAATCGACGGAGTTTTGAAAAAGGAGGGTTACAGACAGATTCTCGAACACAACGCTGTGCCCTCCGGTCTAAGATTACTTGGAGAAAACTTTATATTCATGCAAGACAACGACCCAAAACATTCTTCTCATTTATGTAGAGGATATCTCCAACAACAGGAAGCTGACGGTGTTTTACAAAACATGGTTTGGCCGGCACAATCGCCAGACCTCAATCCAATACAGCTGTTGTGGGAAGAATTGGATAGAAAAGTGCGTGAAAAGTGTCCGACGTCCCAGACTCACATGTGGCAAGTTATACAAGATTCTTGGGCAAATATACCCAATGAAACCCTTACAAAATTAGTGTCTCGTTTACCGCGATTGTGTGCTGCCGTCATTAAAGCAAAAGGAAGGTATTTCAATGAAAAGTCCGTTTAGTTGATAATAAAAATAAGTGGATGTAAATAAATAAAATTTGCTTTTTTTCCTGCTTATTTTATAATAAAACGTTTTGGTATATTAATATTGTTTTATTTTTACAATGTTTGTTAAAGCCACTACAATATTTTCATTATATTCAGAAGTGATTCCTAACTTATGCAAGTGATTCCAAACTTATGGCCTGCAGTGTACATATTTACGTAAAGACTTGACATACATATTGTTTCTACAGACTGCATTTAAGTATATTTTTATTGTTTACTTTTACATTTTTCATAATCCTTATAATTGCCGAGTTACCTACTTGGTTACAAAGCGATGATAGTATCGTTGGTTATTTAAATACATATATTAGTAATTTCTCATTTGAATGGAATTTTTATTAGATCATCTCTTAAAAGGGAAATTCCGACTTCAAATTATAAAAGACCGCAAATTTCGAAATTAATACCACTGTTACAGGACTACGCAGAATTTAAAAATTAACGGGAGTTGTAAAATTTCCCATTTAAGAAGAATTTTACTCAGTTCATCTCGGGAAAAGAATTCCGCGTTTAGATTATAAAAAACACACAAATTTAAAAGTTAATATTATTTGTATAAGACAGTATCTTACAATAACAAAGGAACTACTTCTTTTTGAAAGGTTTAAGAGCAAGAAATATTCACAATGAGATGAAGGATGAATGGCCCTTTCATTTTGCTCTGTCGATTTATTAGTTTCATTATGATGATTGTTTAATTAGAAGCGCCTTGGAGCTTTTAATGTGATGAATAGTGTTGAAACGCGTGCTGTTTTAATAACTTCTTTTGAACTTTTTGAAAGGTTTATCAGCAATAAGTATTCATAATAAGATGAAGAATGGATGGTCTGAAAAATTCGATTCGTTCATTCTCTTCTGTCGATAAATGGGTTCCTTGGCTTCTAATGATTGTAAAATCGTTAAACCACCACGTAACGTGCGTTCGAAATTTATCACCTTACTAGTATTTGTTAAACAAGAGCATGGTGTTAAAAGATCATTTGAAAACGTCCGAGATAGTGAAGACTGTAAACACCTCTAAAGAACACGTAACACGCATCTTTAATGCAGAGTTGGCTATCCACGATGTACGGGGTTGCGACTTCTCGTTGTTGATTAAAAATTGGGGCGAATACACATTTCTCGTTTGTATTTGAGGTGGTTCTTATGTACAGATTTATAACCATAGATGAGATTTGCGTTCGTCATTGCACACACGAAAAAGAACAAAAATTGAAACAGTGGTTATACTTGCCCAAAAAAAGGCAATGGTTGTTCCATTTGCAAGAAAGATAATGGCTTCCATTTTTCTAGTATTTCTTTTATTGATTATCTTCTAAAGGGTCAAGCTATTACAGGTGCATTTCTTAAGTCTTTTGTTAACAATTGAAGTACAAGATCGAATAAATTATTTAAAAAAAAAGAAAATCATTTTCTACCAAGGCAATGCATGGCTTCACATAAATGTTGTAGCTATGGTAAAAGTGATTTAGACTTTGATTTTTTATCACTACCGCTTTATTCAGCACCATCCGATTGCAACTTATTTGCGCGCCTAGAAACGTACGTGTATAGCAGGTTAGAAATTTTCAGCAGCCAACGATGTTAATGTTGCTGTGGATGTGTATTTTAACGAATTCGAGAGTTCTTGAATCAACACTAGCCCAAATGTGACGAAGTAGCAGGGGACTATATATTGGGAAGCAAACGGTTTCAAAGTTTTTTTCTTTATTTTCATTCTACGTATACTTCCTTTGGAATAGGAGTGGAATTTTCTTTTTTTAATCTTGATATTATTCGTTGATTTCTCTCTTCTCTTAATTGATTTACTATATGCGTCAACTTACTAAAAATATCAATGATTGTATGCTTTTATATTTATGGATCTTTGGTGTTATGAAACATCTTTTGACATGCATTGGTCCTATGCGCCTTCAATACCGTGAAAATGGTGCTGATGTTTGTTACATGATAATGCACCATCTCATCGCTCAACACTTATCACTGATTTTCTAACTACAAATGGCATTTTAACTAACAACCATTCACCGTATTCACCGGATTTGGCCCCCTCTGATTTCCGTCTATTCTTCAAACTACATTTGCGGAAGAAAGGACAACGTTATGCCAACGTCGAAGCTATTAAAAAGGCTGAAATTAAAAATTCATTCGGCATGTTAATTGACCGTGTAAAACGTTGTATTGTAGCCGAAGGCGACTACTTTGAATAAAATAAATGAATTTTACCAAAATAGTAAGCTTTTGTTTTTATTTTAGAGACAGACTGTGTATGCATGTGCATTATTAAAAAAACTTCTTCGGCTTTACATATTTTACGGAACAAAGCAAGTTTTAACGGAAAACAAAATTATTTAACTTTCCCGTCTATATCTTTACGTGTGAAAGAGAAAGTTGAACTAGCATAAAAGAAACAAACCATATTACATGATCGTTATTAATGTAGCTTTCTATAATTTTTAACCTACCGTTGGTTTTACGTAAAGTCAATAGACATTTGTTCTATTAATCTTATTTCATAAGTAATTGCATTACATGCAGATAATCTCAGAACATAATTATTCAATTACAAGTTTTGTTTAGGCGTACACTCTGACAATATCCTGCGATATGTAAGTGTATACATACAATATGTAAGTATGCATATATAGCGATCAAATTGATAGTTATTTCGTCATATGTTACTCGACTTACCATTTCGCTAATGATCCTCTGTCAATTGATATTTATGTTGAGATTAAACGTTTACTTTATTATGCTGTTAGCTGTTTTCAAGTTGGTTACGTTTTCAGGCGTCGCAATGACAAAATAACGGGCGTTATGTAATTTATACTAAATTATTTCCTTAATGAATGGGTGTGCCTTAGCTTTTTAAGAATTTGAGGCATACATATTGCTATGTTATGTTCTATGGTATATGTGGGCAACCACCGGTCCGCTATAAGATTTGACCCGGCCCGCGAGACATTGTCGTTTTATTTCATGTCTGATATCTATCGCTAAAAATTATGAATATTACTTTAAAATGCACTACTTTTAAACGCGGTCCGCGAACGTATTTACACATTAAAGTTTGGCCCACAACATGTCAAAGGTTGCCCATACCTGCTCTATGGGCTATTATTCTCTAACTTAGAGGATGTACCAGATCGGCTGAAAAGTCCCCGGTCTGACACATAGATGGCGTTACTGTTATTAAATCCATATGTTTTTTAGATAGTACTAACCTTCAAACGAAACGTGTCAAAATTTGACAGCAATCCGACCATTAGTTACTGAGATATTGCGCTAAGAGTGAAGCTACTTTTGTTATTTAAAAAAATGGAAAAAAAAAGAATTTCGTGTGCTGATAAAGTACTGCTTTTTGAAGGGAAAAAATACCGTTGAAGCAAAAGCATGGCTTGATGAGGAGTTTCCGGACTCTGCGCCAGGAAAATCAACTATAATTGATTGGTATGCTAAGTTTAAACGTGGTGAAATGAGCACCGAAGATGGCGAACGCAGTGGACGACCAAAAGAGGCTGTCACCGACGAAAACATCAAAAAAGTTCGCAAAATCATTTTAAATGACCGTAAAGTAAAGTTGATCGAGATAGCTGACATCCTAAAGATATCAAAGGAACGTGTTGGACACATCGTGCATGAATATTTGGGCATGCGGAAGCTCTGTGCAAAACGGGTGCCACGCGAGCTCACATTCGATCAAAAACAACAACGAGTTGATGATTCTGAGCTGTGTTTGAAACTGTTAAATCGTAATAAAACCGAGTTTTTGCGTCGATATGTGACAATGGATGAAACATGGATTCATCACTACACTCCAGAGTCCAATCGACAGTCAGCCGAGTGGACTGCACGCGATGAACCGGCTCCAAAGCGTGGAAAGACACAACAGTCAGCTGTAAAAGTTATGGCGTCAGTTTTTTGGGATGCACATGGAATAATTTTAGATTATATATATTTTAGATATATAATAATAATAGATTATCTTAAAAAGGGCCAGTCCATCAACAGCGACTATTATACAGCGTTATTGGACCGTTTGAAGAACGAAATCGCAAAAAAACGGCCCCATATGAAGAAGAAGAAAGTGCTGTTTCACCAAGACAATGCACCGTGTCACAAATCAATGAAAACAATGGCCAAATTAAGTGAATTGGGTTTCGAATTACTTCCCCATCCACCGTACTCTCCAGATGTGGCCCCCAGCGACTATTTCCTGTTTGCAAACCTCAAGAGAATGCTCGCCGGGAAGAAATCTAGCAGGGATGAGGAGGTGATCGCCGAAATTGAGGCCTATTTCGAGGCTAAAGACAGTTCGTACTACAAAAATGGTATCGAAAAGTTGGAAGAACGCTATAATCGGTGTATCGCCCTCGAAGGCAACTATGTTGAATAATAAAATCGAATTTTGCCAAAAAACTGTGTTTTACTATGGTAGACCGGGGACTTTTCAGTTCGACTGTTAGTAATAAACGGAGAATAAAACCTACCCGATGAAATAAATATTAATTAATACTGAGACGCTTTTTATTGTATTCTTTCATAAAATGTTTTAAAAGGAATGAGAAAGGGTTGAATCAACCAGGCCTAGTATCCAGTTAACACAATTTTCAGAAATAAAACACTAGATTACTAGCAAACTATAATTTTATTAGCTTCGTCAAAATACGAAAACGTCTATATATTAAATAGTTGATTGTTGAGGTCGTTATTTTGTGAAATTCCATTAGACTAAAGAAAAAATAAAACTTTAAGAAGTAAATAGAAAAGTTTGCCTAAATTTCACATTATATTAGATACTTACTGCGGGTAGTTTCGTCTGTTACGTCTATCTGAATGTTAGGTCATTAACGAGCAAGTACAATAGAGGTTACAGTCTCTTTTATATAGGAAAACGAAAGTGGACTTAATTATTGTTTTTCATTTTCCTATATAAAGGAGGTAATTTTGATGGAGCCTGTGGTTTATTATATATGTCGTATCGTGTTGCAAGAGCCAACACGATAGACATATCAAATCCAAATTCAAAGCAATGATTGTTTTTTTCGATATTCATGGGATTGTGTACCTTCACTGGGTTCCTGAAGGTCAAACTATTAATTAACATTACTACCTTCACGTTCTTGCATGAAAGAATGAAAGAATAAGGAAAAAACGACCCGAATTGTGGAAGGACAAGTCATGGGTTCTCCACCAAGACAATGCACCGACTCATTCCGCATTGCCAGTCAAGAGGTTTCTAGCCAAGTACAGCATCCCAGTGTTAGACCATCCGACTTATTCGCCGGATCTTACACCGCGCGACTTCTATCTATTCCCTAAGGTGAAATCTGAATTAAAGAGAACAAAATTTGAGTCCGTTGATGCTGTGAAAGCGAAAGCGGCACGCGTCCTGGAGGAGCTGACAGAAGAAGACTTCCAGCACTGTTTCGAACAATTTATTATTATTTTGGCTTTCGACGGTGCAGATCGTGCAACGGGATTTGTTTCCTGCGGGTTTTTGTCGTAGTTTCCAGGAATGATACTGTTTAATTATCTGCTGATGATGATAACTTAGTTGTGGAAATACGTATGCAGAATATGAAAATTAATGTGGAAAGGGGCATGTTGTCATGCAAATAACGCCAAAATGGTCGAACGGATTGACTTAGAGGGATCAGTATTTCAACTACGTTATAGATCCGATACTTTTCTTCCCGTTGAATAAAATTTCAGATTTCACTCTCGGTTTAATTTCCATGCTTACACTTGAGTTCTCCATTAAATTCTCACTTTTCATATTTTTAAAAAAAAATTCTAAAATTACTAATATCATCTGTTGGAGCAGAAGTACTGAAGATTAGGTTTCAGCCCGGAAGCCAATATAAAGAACGTGTTTTGTTACGTTTCGCATTTATCTAATAATTTGTATCATATTTTTTTAATTGTTTTCTTTCTTAAATTCAAATCGATTTTAAAAACTCTAAACATTATTAACCAGGACTACATTTGCGATGTACAAATAGTATTATTATTTTTAACTAAATACATACGCATAAGAGAAACTACTATTTAATAGCATACAACACGGAGTTTCTACTAATGTGAATGAGTAGATTGTAGATTATTGCATCCTAATATTTGTGCAGTTATAACAATTAAAAACGGAGCGTGTTGCGACCGTATTTGTATGCGCGTTTCCGACATGGTTTACCTATTCTCTCGTCTCTAGTAATTAATTTTAGATGCCGTATTTTACAATGTGACAAAGTTGTAAAACATATCCATGTCGCTAATTAATTCTTCGAAGTGAATAGCCTGAACTCTCTGTGTTAACTGTAAGTAAATAACAATATGCATATATGTACTAATTAACCAACATCTCACGAATAGACACCCGTTGATAAGGTATCCACGCATATAAGTTGTCTAATTTTGTTGCCGTTTTCGTCAGTTATATAATATATTATATTTAAAACAATTGCATTTTGAAAAGAGTATTCTAAGTTTTAAATGCGTTCAATAAGAAAGGAATATTCCCACAATTACCAGAAGTAAACAAAGAGACTAGAAAAAGCCACATTTACTTCTAAACGCCAAGAAAATGGAATTTCTTATTCGGCATCTGTTGAATATCATTTTTCGGAAAATGAGTGAATAGAGGGGGGGATACTTTGAATGGGGACAGCGAACAATAAATAATCTGTAAGATTAATAGTAAAAATTAAGGTAATTCTGATGGAGCCTGTGGTTGATTAACTTAATCACTTACGGTTGATATAAAACCCCGGCGGACGGTTTTTCAAATTATTTAATCTAGAATCCGACCACTTTTTTGTGGAAAATGAAAATTATTCCTATTATATCCTCCTGGTTGTATTAATTTGTGAATTGTGTACATTTTGAGAAGCCAATCTCTATTTAGACTTTGCTTTTAATCTTAAAACAAAATTGTTTGCTATAAGCGGTTTTACGATGTGAAAATGAAAAATTCTAATTTTCACTCTCTTTTACATCGCATATACAGACTTGTTCATTCTAGAATTAGATATGCGCTGTCCACAAGTGGAAAGAGTGCAGTTAGGTTAAAGCGCGCGAGAAAGGAGGATAGAATATCTCTCACTGGCAATTTCGTTTTCTCCCACTTTTGTATTGCAAACAACTTCCCCTACTTTCTCGCGTGAACCTTCTTATTCTAGTAAACAAATATCTGAAGTAGTTGACGTAAAACCTCTAACAGTTCGTCGTATTCTACACTAGGATTTTTAAAAGTTTCTTTTAATTTTTTCATTGTTTGAAAATCTTTCTAATTTTTAGAATTTTCTATTTCATTTATTTCAAGAATATTTTATTAGTTTCACGCCAAACGGCAAAACGCGTAACACGCGAGAAAGTAGGGGAAGTTGTTTGCAATACAAAAGTGGGAGAAAACGAAATTGCCAGTGAGAGATATTCTATCCTCCTTTCTCGCGCGCTTTAACCTAACTGCACTCTTTCCACTTGTGGACAGCGCATATCTAATTCTAGAATGAACAAGTCTGTATATATATATATATATATATATATATACGTTTCATAAATTTTTGAAAATCTCAATAGAGAGCAGTAAATTCTTTCAAAAAATCTTATACATGATGTAAAAGACAGTAAAAATTAGAATTTTAAGTAAAACAAAATTTTGACCGTACAAGCCATTCAATGATTCCTCACAGTGTGTGTTTTGGCTTTCGACTCGTCGGATGTTTATTTAATTGTAAAGAGTAGGGTATGCCATTAATAATGGAAAACAATATCAGCCAAATGGCCGCCACGTTTACGCTTGCAAGACCATATTCTTTTCATGAAATTTTCCATCACCAATTCGCACATTTACGGTTGTATGTCTTCGATAACTTCACGAATTTCATCCATGAGGTCTTGAATCGATTATGGACCATTGGTATAGACCTTGTCTTGCATGTAAGCGTAAGGAAAAAAGTCTAAAGGTGTTAAATCATAAGATCTCGGATTCAATGGCCAATTGTGATCGCCACTTCGAAAAATCGCACGGTCAGGAAACATTTCACGCAAAAGAGCGATGGTATCGTTACTTGTGTGGCACGTAGCACCGTTTTGTTTAAAATAAACGTCATCCACATCAATATCTTCCAATTCCGGCCATACAAAATCATTAATTATTTTTCGATAGCGCAATCCATTCACCGTAACAGTTACTCCAGCCTCATTTTTGAAAAAGTAAGCTCCAATGACTCCGCCAGACCAAAACCGTACCAAACAGTCACACGTTGAGGATGGAGAGGCTTTTCTTAGGTTTTCCGAGCCATGCGACAATTCTGCTCGTTAACGTAGTCTCTGATGTGAAAGTGAGCTTCATTACTCAAGATGATTTTTCGGTGAAATTCCGGATCAGTTTGATGCATTTCAAGGATCCACACAGAAAAGACGCGACGTTGTTGATGGTCGGTAGGCGTGAGTTCTTGTGTTAACTGAACTTTAAAAGCCTTAAGACCTAAGTCTTTATGTAAAATACGGTGTAATGTCCGTTTGTGGAATGTACAATTCCAAAGATCGACGAGAAATAGTCAAACCTGGGTTTTCGTCAAGACTATGGGCTACAACAGCAATATTCTCAGTTGTTCTTGAGCGACCTGCACGAGTTCGATTCTTCACATCACTAGCTTGCCCAAACAGCTCAAATTTTTCCACCAGTTTCACAACTGCTGGGCGAGAAGGTGTTTCACGACAATCCAAAAATGCTTTAGTTTTGCGAACTGTGACCGCGAAATTTTCACCACTTTTGTAGTGAATTTTAATAATTTCATTGCGCTGTTGAAGCGTATATCGTTCCATTTTTATTAATGGCGTAGATTTTACTTGTCATCTGTCAAGTAATTACATGTTGAGTCATGACAACTGTTAAAATGGCGGGCTATTGAATATGAAATGTCTTAAATGAAAAGTAAGAATTAAAAAAAATAATTTCGATTGTTTTCAGAACGGACCTCGTATATAATCTTCAAGTAATAACTAAATGATTCAAATTAGTTCAGTTGTATGGGCAATTAATTCAAAAATAAACTCTTATACTCTAATAATTAAAGAGAAATATAAGCTATACTTTGGTGTCGGAATGAGATTAAAATAAAAAAATGATATGTATACGCATATTCGCAGTCATTTTTTAACTATCTACGATAGTTAAAAGGGTAAATAAACTACTGATATATTTGAAATCAACACAACTGACTTCGCCACAATTACCTATTATTTTGTTTTAGCAAACTTAACTTTTGTCTTCCCATTAGGACAACTTACAAAACCAATTTTGTAAAGTTTAAATGTGCGACAATAAAATTTCCTTAGTTTGCTAAAGATGTTGCTTCATGTGCTGTTCGTACTGAGAAGATTAACTCCTTTAATTACATTTCGCAAGAAATCATTATTCTAAAAAGCTATTTCACACGGGGTAACTATCGTATTCCATTAATAGTTTCAGCAAATGCTTTTCTTTATTATCTTTAGCCAAAAACTTTTTAAAAGGTTTCAAGTGCTAGAAAATAAAGAACATTAAATTTATACGAATATCATTAGACTTTTTCTTAATAATGTATACATACACTACAGGCCATAAGTGAGGGATCACATCATAAATAACAAAACACTTGTATTTTAGACACATACCTTAGACTTTTACCTGTTTTGGTGAGAATACTTGAAATAACAGTTGTAAATGTAATTTTGAGAAGGATTATTCTCAAAAGTTAAATTTATCTTATCACGCGGTGCAAGGAACAGTGAAACGATATTCAGAAAGTGGATCATTACAACCAATAAAACGTTGCCGAAGGCCAAGGGTAACTACCAGACAAGAGGATTTGCGCCTAAAAATACTATCAAAACGAAATAGGCGCCTCGCAGCTCCTCAGCTTCGAGCACAGCTGAATGAAGGCCGTTGAAAGCCGGTGTCACTGACTACTGTAAAACGACGTTTGACAAAAGCGGAACTACATGGGCGTATTGCAGCTCGAAAACCATTATTGAATCCACGAAATCGTTATCATTGCTTTGAATTTGGATTTGCTCATTCGAGCTCTTTTGGCTATCGGCATGCGATAAATATTTATTACCATACACTTCTTTCAATAAATTATAAGTTTCAGTAACGGTTTTTCCAAGTTTCATGTGAAATTTAACAACAATTCGTTGCTCTATTGTTACACTTAACATTTTTGCGGCGAAACAAAAAAAAACAACTCTAATGCGAACGAAGGCTACGCCTATACTGATTTGTTTACAGGGCTGAGAGGCACTACACTCGAGAGAGAAGGCTTCACGATAAATAGTTGCCAGTCGTTGGCGTTTGGCGCATACGCACTTCTTCTCTACCAGCGTCAGTCCCGATATTTAATAACCACACCTCGTACATATTTTTCACAAATTTTCGAAAATCTCGACAGATAGCAGTAAATTCTTTCAAAAAATCTTATACATGCCAGATCTTCTGATTTGACTGCCCCGGACTTCTTCCTCTGGGGATATTTGAATTCGTTGGAGTTCGCGAACAAGTCCCGCACCTGGGAAGAGTTAAAGGACAACATACGAACCGAAATTGACAACGTGACACCACAAATGCTGCGCACAGTTATGCAAAATGTAATCAAAAGAGTCCAAATTTGTGTTACGCCGGCGGTGGCCACTTGTCGGACATAATTTTCCACAATTAATGAAACAAAATTTATAAGTGCAAATAAACATAATCAGTTAAAAGCCAAATGAGTTTTCACTTTAAATGAAAGTTACAGCGAAAAAAAATCAGATGATGCTTTTTGCGCTACTCTGTACATAAATTAACTACGTATTCAACCAAATAAAGTATAATGAATACATTCATATATTCTTTTTAATAATCTTTCTCGCGACTATACGCAGCAACATAAGCGAAAATTATATACAATTATGAGTAGTGTCACGTTTGAAAGTAAGTTCAAAGTATTTGCATGCGTAGGCGTGAAGCTTGTCTGTTAAAAAAGTAACAAAGTTAGGATTCGCTTTATATCCTCAAACAAATGTTCAGACTTTGAAAAGTATCTCGCACTTTCGCAGTTTTCTTGCGGTCGTGGAACATATTTTACTGCATGTTATTTTTTCCGATTTTACCATGTCAGTATTTGTCATTTTTCGCAATCCCTTTTCTGAAATAGAATTTACAAACTACGTTTTGTATATCTAATTTTTGCACAGTAGGGTAAAGCAAGTTTGAAACTTTCGGGAAGTAGATTGAAAATAGTATATTTATTTAAAATTAATTATATAATTTGATAGTTGTAGGTGGGAAAATGTAGTTTTCTTAATATTTGCAATAAGTGTACATAAGATAAACTTTTTGGAATTGAAAAAGAATGGTGATATCATAGTGCGTTGCAGAGAAAACCGAACCCTAAAAATAAAAACAAAAGCTTACTATTTTGGCAAAATTTATTTATTTTAATCAAAGCAGTCGCCTTCGGCTTTAGTACGTTTTGCACGGTCAATTAACATGTCGAATAAATTTTTAAGTTCATCTTTAGAGATGTCCTTCAAGATCGCTGTCAACGCCTTTTTAATGGCTTAGACGTCGGCATAACGGTATCCTTTCGTCGGCAAATGTAGTTTGGAGAAGAGACAAAAATCACAGGGGGACAAATCTGGTAAATACGGTGAATGGTTGATGGTTAAACTGCCATTTGTAGTTAGAAAATCATTGATAAGCGTC